>VYXF01009477.1:294172-332733 GCA_013397295.1 Polioptila caerulea
CCCCAAAAAAAAACAAACAAGAAAAAGACCCCCTAAAAATTCAGTGGAGGAAATCAAAGACCCTCCTATTCGGCTGCATTTGCTGTCAGAGTAGCGTTTTTGTATAGGACGTGGTTTGAACGGGTTTTTCCTTTATGGACAGAAAGGGATGTCTCTCTTTGACAGAATGGAGAACCGATGCAGTATATATATTGTTATTGCTGAAGCTGAACTTTAACGAACCTTTCACACTGTATTTCCTGGTTGAGATAGTGTGTATTTATTATTGTAGCTCTGCGTTATTTGGCTTTTAATACAGAGGTTTTCTTTCTGGAGCCACTGTAGCCTTTTGTTGGTCTGTTTCCTCCAGGGTGGAACAGAGGGTTTGGCTGGCCTTCCTGTCTGCGAACCTGCCACGAAGCTCCTTTCCCCATATGAAATGGTGTCACCAGGGCTGTTGGTGGCAAAAGGAGAATCCCAAACCCTTTCTGACTTGTGTTTGCCCTATCTGTGCAGCAGATGTGGGTCTGTATGCCTGTACCAGGGTTGGCTGTAGAGGGGTGGGGAGCACAGCCGTGCCAGAGATCCTCCAAAGCAATTTCATCTGCACAGCTCCACAGACTACGGCTTTCTCCTCAGTTTGAGGCTGGGTGGCTTCAGTCCTGGGAAGATGAGGCCCACTCTGAGTTGTGCTAAACGGCGTGGGGCAAGTCTTTTGCCTTCCTCAAAGTTCATTCCTCAAAACCAGCTTAGATGCAGTGTGTTTGTTGGAGACACAGTAATACTGTACTTCTTTTTCATCTACCAGTCTGCAGGGTTGCTCACAGCAAGTCTGTGGGGTGAGAAGGCAGGAGCTGCCAGTCCAGAACTAGATTCCAGCTGCTGCTGTGCAAGCTTGCAAAGAAGAAAGATTTCTTCTCTCTTGTTTGAGCAGACAGTTGTGTAGCCTGAAATATCATTTGTTGTATACTTCCAACTGTTTAGCCTTATAAAAAGTTGTTTCATTTGCCTTAGACATGATTAGTCCAGCTGAAGTTTCTAAAACCAAAATATGAGCTAAGTGACAAATATCTGCAACAGGAATTCTTATTTTTTGGTCAACATCGATGTGTTTAATTTGCTAGAAACGCATGAATTTGTTTGGGGCTAATTTGGTGTATTCGTAATGTATGGTGGAAATGACGATGAAAAGTCTGGAAGGATTAAATTCTTAGGATTCCCATATTTTTTAATTGACAACAAAATAAAATAAATGCATGCTCTATGTGTATGCTGTCTGGACAAAAAAAGACAGAGAGAAAAAGATTGACAAACAGCAGAAATAAATCAAGATTTAAAAATGCTCCATGTTACTAGGCTGCCTCTACACCCGCTGTTCCTCCTGTTAATCCTATTGTTGGGGCTGTCGCTTGAGTAAACATTGCAGTTACATTGTTTTCAGAAAGTAGAGGATCCGGATCTGGTCGATGTGGGAAGTGTTCTCTTGACATGTTGATCCAAAGGACACTGGTGCCTGTATGCCTAGATTAGAGACCCCCTATTTTCTTTCCTTGATGTGTAAACCAGTGTTATTTCCACCTTGTACAAGCTCTTGTCAGACATTTAACGTGCTAGAGAGCAATTCTTTGCCTCTCATGTCCTGTGTGACAGAGACACCTCTCTGTACTGAAAGGCAGGGCTAGCAGGAAAACATGAAGATACTGCTAACACCTTCTCAAAAGAGAAATGTTCTACATATGGACTAGACCTCAGAAAAATTGCCATGCTAGGGAATAATTTCTTCTTTTCAATGAGATCATTTAGGCAGAGAGTTAATAATTTTTACTGGAAGTTTTTCTGGCTTTATCAATTCATGATGTATTGTCCTCACTGCGGTGCAGGCAGCCTGTGTTTAAACTCAAGGGTGGAATCTCTTTTTTGCTTACTCTTGTTTCACCAGTGATGTGTTATTGGTTTTTTTTTCTGAATTCCTTCAACATCAACAAGGAAATGGTGTTACTGTCTGAAACAAGCAGCCTCAGTTTTTAAAGGCTTATTATTTTGCAGTTCTTGCAGACATGTAGCAGGTGGTACACCAAAACTGGTGCAAAAATGGCTTATTTTTCTAACTTCTATGAATATCAGCTTGAATACAAACTTTATGAATAGACAATGCCACACTCAGAATATTTTGCTGCTTCATTTAAAAAGCATGATACAAGAGAGGGATTTTCTCATAGTTATTCTATGAATACACTTCTAACTGGAGCTATTATTAAAAATCTGCCAAGATAACCATGTTTAGAACACAGGGATGGCATTAAACAAACTCCAAAGGCAAATTTTGTCCAGAATACAGAAAACTGTGGTGTTTTCAGGGAGTACTGATCTCAGACACAATGTGCAAAGAGCCCTTGTGGGTTAGGGAAGGTGTTTCCTTAGATCACAGTAACTGTGCATATAAGCGTTAAGGAAAGTGTTCCCTTTGCAGAGAGGGGCCAGTCCGTGTTTCTGTGCCTGAAAGACGACTTTAAGGTGCAGCTGGGGGCACAGGGATTACCTGCTGTACAGGCTTTAGGCTGGATCTAACTCCCTGAACCCTCGAGTTTCAGTGAGGTGGCAGCAGGGTCTCTGTTAAGAACAGGGAGTGGAAATGCTCTGTGCAAACTGTGGGCTTTCTTCAGCTGCTGTTACACCGAACATCAACAACTCTGCTCCTGTAGCTGTGGCTGCTACTCTCACTCTAAGTAAACTATAATTCTGAGTAACTTTTTCCTTCATCCATAAGAATTTCATGTGAATGCAACCTGGAAGAGGCAAGCCCAGGGCAATGGGAAAATGATATAAATGATGTGAAATGATACATCTGCAGTAGTTTAAGATTACAAGTTTAGACACTGAAATGTCTATTTCTTTTTTTCTTCCATGGTAGTGGAGCTTTATTGTCCCTTAGCTGGAGTTGATTCTAGGCCACTTTTATTCATTTGGATTTATTTTTAAGACCAACTGGTAGCAGGGTCAGCACAAGATCAGATTAGTCACCATGTATAATCCTTTATGAACTCAGGGAGGGCATGTATTTGTTTATCTACATATGAGGACTCACTGTGTAGAACAGAAAGTTAAAGCAGAAGTGAGAAAAGGAATGATGAGAAACAATACTTAGGAGGTAGTACTGATTTTCCTTCAGTATTTGTTGGACCATGTTTCCTGGTAAATTATCCTGACTATATTTACATGTGAGTGTTTGTTGGAAAGCAAGGGATATCTAGGAACACAGGGAGTTTCTTGACTTACTTTTTAAAATGTAATTCACCTCTATTACAGATTTGTATTTTCATTCCAAGAACCAGGAACAAACTCGACATTCAGCATTAGAAGTGTGCTTCTAGATTGTGTGCTAGTGCTAGACTGGTACAATTTTTTCTGTATATTCAAACCTCAGAATTTAATCTCTCACTCTGTTTTCTTAGTTATGTTTCACAGATGTGTAAAAAGCAGAAGTATTGAGAGGAATATGTAGTTTTAGCATGGACACAGTTTTGCTGTTACTTAGTGCCACATTGATTCCAATAATAAAAATACGAAAATATAGTACAGTGAAATAATAGTTATATATTATGTAAGAACACTGTTGCTCAATAGGTTGTCAGTAATCAAGCATTTCTGTATGTCAGGAGGTATTTGGATATTTGGGGCAAAATTGCCATACTAGGTTAAATGTAAGAGTTGTTACTTATCCAGGGCTCAGTTCACCAGTGCTTTCGATGATTAATGCAACAGCAGGACTGTATGTGCAGTGCATGTTACTCAATATGAGTAAGGGCTACTGAACCAGACCCTAAAAAACCTAATTAAAAGCTGTAGTTGGCTGTGTAGGTATTATTCATCATGACAACTCCTTGCTGAATAAAAGTATCTCCCGGGCTGACATTACGTAATCCCAGGGGCCGAACAAAAGCCCAGTGAAATCAAATAGTTAATTGAACTTTTGTAGGACTGGAGATCAAAGGATTTATTTTGAAAATATAGATAGATAGATAGATAGATAGATAGATAGATAGATCGATAGATAGATAGATAGATGTAAGGGTAGGTATGATGTTCTTGTTCCTCTTTGGTTTTTATACACGTGGTTTATAAATCCAAAGCCAGGATTTCTCAGTCTAATGTAAGGCCTTGCCAGTTTAGAAGTTAGCTTCTTTCTGAAGCTAGTATGAGAATGTCAGTTATTTTTCAAGGAGTTTTACGGAATAAATGTAGGTTTTTTTCCCAATCTATTTCAGGGAGAGGCCTTGACTCTGCAAAAAACATTTGTAATGATTCTGGGAAAACATGTAAATATCAAATCCCAAATGTATTCAGATTTCAAAACATAAAAAATCTTTTTAATCAGTAACTGATTTTTAAAAGCATATTTTTAAACAAAAAAAAATCAGTTGCCATTTTTCCCCTCAGAAGCTGAACATTTCAGTGAAGATCAGAAGTGCATTTGAGTGTTTCACATTGTGATCTTGTATGTGATTTTTTTGTGGGAAAAAAATTCTCTTCCGTGATTTGGAACTGATAACAGCTTTTGACAAATAAGGTACTGTATTTCTTGTCCCATCTTCATAATAATTCTGGTTAAATAAGTTGTCCAAAATAATTGTAAATAATAATAATAATAATAATAATAATAATAATAGTAATAATAATAATAATAATAAAGTAGCTTAGCCCATTTGTTGTGTTTCTGTTCTACTGTCCTGAGGAAGAAAGCAGTTTGGTATAAAATTTGGGATATGAAAGATGTTTATTGGAAATATCTGGAAAGTGTTTAATTAGATCTGTGGACAGGCTTCAGTCTCACAATCACATCTCCAACTTTTTATAAAGTTTGGGTTCATAGCTGGGTGTAGCAGTTTGAGCATTTATATGTCAGTCAGAGTCCCTGGATCTGCACCTTGGGAAAACCAGGATCTAAAACATTATCTCTTATTTTCACTTTTGTATTTTCTCTGCAGGTTAACAATGTCAGAACAAAACAGGGCAAAATGGGAAGATGCAAATATCCTATGAAACGCTGTTTGTTTCTGCGTGTTTGACTCGTTCTTAGCTGTCATAGAAAACACAGGATTAATGAGATATAAATAAGAGATCAATGCTGTTCTGAGGATGTGAATTCACTGGGAGTATGAAGTAAAATTTTATTTGTGTTCCTTGTAAGGTGAGACTTGTTAGAAGCAGTGGGATTGTACCTTGTTGGTGTCATTCTGGGTGTTGCTAGGCAACGTGAAGTGGTTTAAATGGAGATGTAGAAGAAGATCGTGGAGGAATAAAAAAAACAAGACATAGAAAAAGCATAAAAGGGAGTAAACGTGCCAGCACATCCTGCAAAGAAGTTGTGAAGTATCAGCTGGGAAAAAGACAGCGAGATCATAGAGAAAAAAGAAAACTGACTCGAGGTGAATTAGGAACTTGATTACATACTTCATATTCAGTCTTTCCATATTCAAACTTTTCAGTCCTTTGCTTGAACAACTGATAGCAGTTTTGGCCCCAAATGACACAACTAGTGGCAAAAGAGAATAAAAGTCTGGAAAGAAACATGAGAAAGAAAATAAGAAATAAGAAAAATCAGAAAAAAACATACCATACCATTAATAAAGAGAGAGTTCACTCTCTGTGTTGCTGGCAGCTAAACAATGAAATGGCAGGGCACTTTCATGCATATGTTTTCTATTCTACCCCAGGCAAGTGGTCATGGCACCAAGCCTGCCAGAATTCAAGAAGTATTTGGGCAATGCTCTCAGAGACGTGGTATGTTTTTTGGGGTTGTCCTGTGCAGGGCCCGGAGCTGGACTCAGTTTTCTTCCTGAGTCCCTTCCGCCTCAGGATGTTCTGCAATTCTGTGGTTCTGATTCTACTCTAATTTTGCTTCATGTGTTCTCCAAGGCTGTAAGGAGAACATGCTAAAATACCATTTTTATGGAATGGGTATTGTTCTTCCATCATATCTTGCACTGATCCATACCAAAAATATGCTTCTCATTGTCCAGCACAAGAATGTTCATCATAACCGTATTAAAGCTTCCCAGCTGACCTGAAGTAATGCTGGTGTGACTGCATGTCCCAGGCTGGGTCAGGTCACTGCTGCAGACAAGGCTACATGCTGGAATGCTGTGAATGGCATTCTGATTTATATTGCCAATACTTTCTCACGCAAACACTTTATTGACTCCTTACAGAATCTTCCCCCTTTTTGTGCCCATCTTCATCGTTTCCAAAGTTTCACTCCATTTGTCTTCTGTCATTGAAAATTAATCATTCTTAAGGTTTCTCACTTGGTATGTGTCCCTCTTCCCTTCTCTCTTTCCATAGCATGTATTTATCTTGACATTTTCTGCCTTCAGATTTCCGACCTGTCTTTCCCACAAGTGTGTCTATTGTACTAAAAAAGTACTTCAGGAAAATGTGCTGCCAATTTCTTCTGCTTTTCCACTCTGCTTCCCACCCATTCAGACTGTACCTCTCATGCCTTTGGTCTGTGACACTTCTAGGGCAAAGATGAACTGGAAACCTTATGCTGAGGGTAAAACCCAGGTGCATAGTTGTCTCTCCCAGCAGTCCTGTCATCACAGGACTTCTTCCACACATCTGCCCCAGACACTGAACAAGAGACCTAAGTTATTTTGTCTTCTGGTAAGCGAAAAGTAGACCCATTTGAAGAGTTCCTTCTTCCCTCATTTCTCCAAGTCATGTCTCTGAATCACCCTCTACTCATGCACCTGCCCAAAACCTATCTCATGCATCATGGGAGCCCTCACTTGTCGGTTTTCCCACATATCTCCTATTGAAATGTTAGGACCCGTCTCATCCCGCCTTCTGCTCTAACCAAAGGTAGGCGTCTCACAGCCAGAGCAGAAATGATCTCCCTTAGGAGTGGGCCAGCATTACACTCGGGTCAGGTGTGCAGCCACAGGGCCAGAAACCATTACTTTTCAATTAAATCTTGGATTCTGCACAGAGTGAACACTGTTGCCCTGGATTATAGGCCATGGGAAAGTTGCATGAGCAACAGATCTGGCAGATTTTTCAAGTGTTGGTCTAGTAGCCTTCTGGCTTTACTAGTAAATGGCTGTGTGGCCAGGCTAACTCACCACAGCCCTCCTTTAATTACATGATAAATGTACAGCTCAGACAGGGGCTTGTGAGGTTCAGGCCTTATGAAAACTTGTCTATGTCCCTTCAGCTGTGGAAAAATAGTATTTATACTTCTCATACTGGTAGTAAAAGGATTAATGTGGTAAATTCCATGCAGCGTTTTGAGTGTGTGAAGCACAATAAAAATGCAAAGCATGAACATGATTTTATTCCTTCTGTGTTCATTTTTGCATTGAAGGGCATGTATAGAGACTTATGTTGCTAAATTAAAGTATTCTGCACAATTTTGACCACAATTTAGTCAGGCAATAGCTGTACTTTGGAAATGTTTTTCACATTGATAGGTGTTGCTGTAAGCAGACACGTTAAAACAAATCATTACTAAGTGATGAATGTTACTGGAAGAGATTCTAATTAATCCAAAAGAATATGAAAGAATCCCCCAAAGTGTAAGAGATATTTTTTAGAAGGTGAATATGTGAACGATTTGGTGTGGAGGTAGCTGGTGGAGATTTAATCATGGGGCTATTTCATTTCTTTTCTTGCACTTTGTGTTTCATGACATTTTCTCTGGAGAATATGATCTGTGCCTAATTATGCCAGAAATGTAGTTGCTCCTAAATGGAAACTGGAAAGTGCTTTCTTCAGGCAATACTTAGTATGAATTCTTGAAATATTTTTCATTTCCTCCAGGACATGTAAAGCACTTAATGATGCAGGGTTGCATCGTTTACTTAACACAGAGAAACCCACTTTTAGGGCATGATGTTTATATGCAACATCTCATCCAGTCCCTAAGATGAGCATTTCCCATGGCACCTCAATTCCTGCTATCTTTTTGAAGGATTGCTTAGAGCCTGAGAACATAAAGACTGATCTGCTATCCCTCTGTACTCCACCCCAGCCACACATGACCTTTCCTTCTTTCCTGGAAACACAGTTATGGTGGATATTATTGTGAATAAATTTACAGCAAGCCCATGCAAGCAGCAGTTCCTCACAAAAATGAAAATAGCAGTTGTGGTAGCTCTTCATGGGGAGGACCACCTCCAGCAGACCTCTCCTTCCTCTTGCTCAGTTGGTGCATTCCATGCCTGTGGAGTGCTCCACAGCACCGTGGCTGTGGACCTTCATTACAGGTCCATGTGGGGCAGCTAAGGAAAATCATATCCACCATTCTGGAAATGAAATAAGGCTTGGCCTAAAAGTCATTTTGAGCAGAAAAGATCTTTAGCTGAGCTGTTCATTATATGTGTGCATTATATGAGCCATGTATGGAAGTCTTTATCCTATGCTCAGAGTTCTGCAGGCATTTTTTGCTTGCTTTATTATTCTTTTCAGAGTTTGACTTTTTTTTTTTTTTTTTTTTCCCCCAGAATTGACTGGTTATTTTTTAAAAGGATTTGTAGATACTACCTGGGAGTACTTCTTTGCCCTGCATGTAAAATGTAATTTCCTAGGCTTTGCTCTAGCTATCCTAATGTTAGAGTGGATTGCCTATGACAAAATCCATCCTCCAAAATGTCACTTACTTATCTCCTTTTCTGAAACAGAGACTCATCTCCTCTCCCCATGAGATCCCTATTGGAACACTTAAAGGCATCAGCCCATGCTGAGTTAAGACAGAAGAAGACAACTCTTATTTTCTTCCTACAGCTGGAATTTTTCATGCCTGTGACAATTCTATGTTCCCTGAATTCAGCCTGTGAGACTGATAATGGTGATGCCCAATGCTAACTGAAGTGCCGTGGGTGGAATGGGTCAGAGAGATTTACTCTCCTCCCACACACCAAGTGCAGAAGGAAAACAACATTGGCTAATCCATTTTCCTACATGTGCAGAGCACAGTGAAGCAGAAATCAGCGACTTTACTCATGTAAGAAAAACAAACCCCCTGAAGCACAGACGCTGAATGATCCAGTTATTCAAAAACAAAACAGAAGCCTTTTTCTGTGCCTGTTCCTGCTGATTGCCATGAGAACAGCCCCCCTTAACTGCATGATCAGAAAGTCATTTAACATAGTGACAGAAATAGGATCACTTTTCAAACATTTCCCAATTAATTTCATCGAATTGCCTGTGATTCATCTGATAACTGCACTATTTTTAATATCTTTGTGTCAATCAAGTGGTCTCTATTGCTATGTTTCTTTTGTTAAATATAAAAAGATAATATTAAACCTATGAGGATGAATAGTGTTAATGATGTTTCTGACCAAAAAACTGCTTAAAATCACAGTTAAATCCTTCTAACAGTGATATTCTCATAGGCTGGAAAACACCAGAGAGTTAATTAGTTTCTGTGATATATTAGAAATACCAGAATACTCAGTGTTGAGGGCTACAGGTTGACTGTAGCAATGGAAAGCATTCACAGCAAGTTCCCAAGCATGTGTTGTCTGCTATTGCTTGGCAAATAATCATTGTGCTTAGTTGCTTCCCAATATCTTCCAATCCCACAGTTACAGTATAACCAGTTACTCATGAAAATGCACATAAAATATTTTCAAATTACTACTCTGAGTTCCTCAATGATACTATATTTCATCTGCTATAAGACTGTCCTGAATATTAGGGTTTAGAAGGTCTTAGAGTTTAAATGTTCTTTCACTTTGACCATCTTTGTTTTCTTGCCTTTGTTTCCTACAGCTGCTGTACTATCTAGTTTTACTCAGCATGTTTATAGTTGTGGTTATTCAGGAAGCAGTGGAATATGTAAGCAATTCAGCAAAAACTTTCTTGAAGCAATACTAGGCTTGGAGTGAGCACAGGAACAGAGTGTGCTGGATGTTTCCTTAGGCTGCCCATTGTAAAGAGTGGAGTGTGACTTCAGAGAAAAATGAAATCAATGTTTGCTGCAATGATTTTAAGAAATTGATCTTTATTTGCCAGTTCAAAGCACTGAGCAGTCAGTCTGGATAAAGCATAAGGCAAGGAGGATGTATCAGCTGCTCTGTTTTGAATTTAAGGGGTTTAAACTTCCATATTACCATAGGTTTTTATGTTATTTCAGACAACGGAAATGTAGATGTTTGAGCTTCTTCAGAGAAAGTATAGAATACGTATATATGCACTGAGAAAATGGGTCCCATGAGAACGTTCCTGATGGAAAGCACAACACACAGCAGCCCATGCCTCGTATTGACTCAGCCCATGTGTTGCAGTTAACCACACTGAACAGACACATCTGAATCTTCTCCCAGGTGAGCAGGAGGGTGAAACTTCTGAGAGAGGGCAGGCCAAGGGCTGAGGGCAGCAGTCACCATCGCCCCTGCAGGGTCATCCTGTGCCACTCCTGAGGCACAGCCCTACATGTGTCCCTGAGCTGTGGGCACATAGAGCAGATAGCTGGCACAGGTCTGAGGAGGTGCTTTCCTGGTGAGGGCTGCCACGTTGTGCTACCATGGCTGTCGGTGTGAATGCTGCTTCTCACCATCATCATGTGTTCAGGCTGGTCTAAAGAGGCACTTACAGCTGGCCCGAGTAACTCTAGTTTCCATAGAATCATAGAATTGTTAAGGTTGGAAAAGACCCTTAGATCCTCAAGTCTAGCCATTAACCTTGCACATCCCCGAGTTCATCGCCAAACCATATCTGTAAGTGTCACATCTATGTGTCTTTTAAATACCTCCAGGAGCAGTGACTCAAGCACTTCCCTGGGCAGCCTGTTCCAATTCTTAACATCCCTTTCTGGGAAGAAATTTTAATTAACATTCAATCTAAACCTTACCTGGTTGAGGCCTTTTCCACTTGTCCTGTTGCTTGTTATTGGGGAGAAGATGCAGACTCCTACCTGTCCACAACCTCCTTTTAGGGAGTTCTAGAGGGTGACAAGGCTTCCCCTGAGCCTCCTTTTCTCCAAGCTAAACAACGCCAGTTCCTGCTGCTGCCTCCCATAAGACTTGTGTTTCAGACCCTTCCCCAGCTTTGTTGCTCTTCTCTGGATCCACTCCAGCACCTCAATGTCTTTCTTGTACGGAAGGGCCCAAAACTAAACAGAAGATTCAAGGTGTGCCCTCACCAGTGCTGAGTACAGGGGGATGATCACTGTCTTAGTCCTGCCATGCTCAGTCATGCTGTCATGTTTTCACTTTGTAAGATACTCATGGGAGCCAGAATTTTTAAAAAGTGTTTCAATTGAGCAAGATTTTCTGCAGTTGTTTGCACCTTAAGGTGCTGTGCAAGTGGAATCTACATGTCATGGCTGAAAGAAATTTGTGTTTACCTTGCCTGTTTCAGTTCTCCAGGTTTCTTGCATTTTCAAGGTTTCACACTTCCTTCCCTAGATTATTTTCTCCCATTGGTGGTTTGGCTGCTAGACCCCACTGTGACTTTGTTGGTTTCCTGTTTTCCCTGACCCACATATCAGAATATTCTGTGTATAATGTTTTTGAGTAAAAGTATGTTCTTGTAATATATTTCATTGCATATGCTGAATTTTCTTTTCTCTGAGCACCTTTTTGAAGATGATGGCAAAATAAACCAACTACCACAGTTGTTCTCACAGAAGAATCCATTCCTGTCTCTAACTTTGTTAGGTGAGCATTGCTTGTGCCCAGAGGTCTGAGTGATTAGCAGTAACACGAATGGTATTTTAATTCAGGAGTACATCTGGTTATAGTCTCTGTGCACAGATATTTATTCCTCATGTCATTAATAACCAGTAATAGTGTCTAATAAGGCTACATTTACGTGTACATTATACTGAGAATGGCGTTTAAAAAACAAGCTATTCCTTGTCTTAAAGGTCAAAGTTGTAATCAGATTACCTTCTGCATATTGAGAAATGGAAAAAAGTTATGAGATGGATAGAAAAAGCATGTGTTTGAATAATATTTGGAGGCAGTATTAATGAAAGCTGGGCCTCTGTGAGGAACTACCCAGTATATGAATGGTAGCATGATATACATGCAGTTGACCATGAGAGGATGTAGACAGTGTATGACTTTACTACAGGCTTTCCAATCCTAGCATGAGTACACCTTTGTGGAAAGTTCAGCAAGCCCATTCTGATGTGCTGCACACACAAGCCAATAACAAAGCCATGTTCAAGCAGCAATCCCAGCCTGGGGCACCCTGATGCTTCCTCACAGGAATCCCACTGAGTTTTCAGCTGCACACTTCCAGCTTACCACAGAGCAGTTTAAGAGCTGCAGTGCCATTGCTGCTCTGCTCTGAAGGAGGTCTCTGACTACCTCACTTCTCCTCTTGCTCCAAAATGCCAGGGATATTCCAAGCCCAGTATGTGGGTCCCAGACAGTCCTTGAGGGGCTGCTGAGATGCCCTGGCCTTGCTTAGCTCTTGGCTGCTGTTATGCTCCAGATTCTTGCTGCTGATAATTGTTTTAGTTTCCTGCTTTTTTGGCTCTGCATGCTGCTCATGCCTCTGAACACCTTAGCTCTGACCTGCTTCTCTGTTCTCAACCACTTCACCTGATCTTGCTTGATCCCTGACTGCATCCTTCACTACCTCCTCTGGCCATCCCACACTCCTGAACTGACTCTTGGGATATGAGTTTTTCAGATGGGAGACTTGGAGACTGTATATATCTTGTGTTCTCGAGGAAGACAGAGACTCACAAAAATACAAATATTCACAAAGGCACATCTTCGTTTGCTCAACAGAGATAGGTATTTGCTTTAACACCGGTGTGATTTATGATGTAATCACAGTCTAATGATGCCATCAAAGACTGGCCTGTGCAATGAGCAAAAGTGACTCATTGGCAAGTTAAATAGCAGAAAAGGAATGAAAATGTGCATTCACCACATTCACCAGTTGTCCCATTAATGCACAGTGGTGTAATGCACCATGAATGCCTCAGTGTATGCAGGCTCAGCAGACTTACCCAAATCAGTTCCCTTACCTCAGAACGTGTGTGCTTTAGCCTGCATGCCAAATCCCTGTGCCAGCTTTCCCCCCCCCAGGAGAAGAGCTATGTCCTGTCATGCTCTGCTGGCTGCTTCCCTCTCCACACAGTCTGGCTGTGCACCCACATGGCTGAGTGCCATCCACCCCACAGGCCCGTGTACCTATCCATGATTATCCTGTTTCCAAGTCAGCAAGGACAGTTACGACAATAACTGTGTCCAGAAAGTATCTCCTGTTTGTCTTTAAAGATCTGCTTTAACTGTTTGTGGTGAATTAGGAAAGGATAGATGTTGTGTATTACAGTGCTGTTAGCCTAATAGGAAAGATGTTAAAAATTGCCATAAATCATTTGTTATGTAGTCCCTTAGCCTCGAGAACAATCGCCACCAAACATTCGTTTCTTTAATGAAATGTTCTTTCTTCCCTGGTTGACTCTTTGTAACACAGGAAGAATCGAATGCTCTGTGTGATCAATAAATAACAAGGAATTATTCCCTTCTAACCACTTTGCTTCTAATGCTGCTACTCCAGTGGTTTCAGCATCCTTTCTCCTGATTTGCACGAAAGAAGTTGAGGTCAGGATGTTTTCGTTCTTTAGCAAGTGAGAGCAAGCTCTTCCAAAGGTAAAACAGAGTACTCCTGGCAGTCCCTAGCAATAGGTAAAATGTCAGGGGACAAACTGGCCTGGCATCCTGGAGCTGGCCATGAAATCTAGAGGGGAGGAGGCTGGTGGGGCTCCTGCAGCCAGCTATCTGTTATCCTCCCACCACAGCAGCTGGCTGACCAGGAGATCTCCATGTACAGCCTGGAGAAGGATTGGTGGCACTATGAAATTACTCCTGGGTGCAGGCAAACCAGGAAAACCCAGTGACTCCCCGCAGCTGAGCTATGAATTAGTCTCTGCAGCCTGCCAGCATAACCTGCCTGCTGATAGCTTATAAATAAGTCAGCTGCAGAGCAGGGTTAATATTTACCTACATGTCTCAGACGGGTGGCACTCTGAAGATGAAAAGTGTTACAGAAATGCTAGAGTAAGTTATCATTAAGCCTCTGCACTGGCATATTTACTCACATCTAATAGCTTACAGAGGTGCAGAAATACAATTAAACCAGAAGAAATCTATAGCTTCTTGCCTCCTGATAACACCTCATCTTCCCATGTATTGATTTAATGCCTGTACTGGTGGTGTAATGTATGTTTACTGTGTTTTACAAGTACCACTGTGCTGACCTGATTTCTGTGTACTGCTTATGGCTGTTTCTTTGCTCCTTTGGCTGGTATTTATTTATTTATTGTTTCTGATAAAATATATGGAAGCTTACTAGAGAAAGGCAGGGTGGCTTATCCATAGCATGGGTGCATATCTGGAACAGAACTCAATATGTTGAAGGGAAGGTATTATTTTGAGAGTCATTTAATTTATTATCTTCTGACAACTTAAGCTGTAATTCTTCTTTGATTATATAGAATCTGGTCATCAGACACTAATTCTCCACATCTCAAAACCCACGATGCTGCATAGACATCTGTGCTGTGCTTTCAGCTTACGGTGCAAGAGAAAACCTGCCCTTCACCAAGGTAACGTTCCATCTTCCTTTCTTCCTCTTGGTCCTTCTGAAAGGATTCATAGGAAGAATGACCCAAGGCCAATTCCCAGCACATGACAAGACAAAACAGGGACACTTATATTCTTCATAAATACATGGTCTTTCTAACATGGTCATTGGCACTCATAAGGATGTACAATAACTGCTAAGGATGATCCTGGTCACAGCACTAATTGGATGCAGCAGTTCAGCCTGCTCAGGGTTTGCTCTTTGCCTTAGCAAATGAGGATAAGGGGGGTTAGCAGCCCCGGGCACCCCATCCCATATATGTGGTTCATTTGCAAACTTTGGTGTTTATGGCTGTGAGAGCAGGAGCCAGTTTGGAAGTGCTGGATGCAGGAAACAGGTTGCTTTGCTGTGGATGAAAAGCACGAGGTGTTGTGAAACACTATTTTAGATGTCTATTTTGGGATGAGATGATCAGAGCTCTGTAAGTGACTCTTTCTTTCCACGGTTACGGATGAAACCTAGATGCAGTATTTACATAGTAGATGTCTGTACTTGCTTAGATGAATCCCACCCATAAAGCCAAATGTTAATGTCACCGGGTGTAATTTAAACCCATTATTCCTTGTCCTTCTCACCACACCCTTTCCCCGTGCTTACAATCCCTTTCTCTGTCACTCTTCAGTGTTCTCTTTGGCTAAAAACCTACATCCTTCCAGCTCTCCTTTCTGGTCTTATTTTCTAGACTTTCAAATTTGTGTTATCAGGGATCCCTTGTGCAGGCTGGCTTTCCCCACCCAGTCCATCCTGGGGTGTAACTTGCTCTGTGTGCTTCCTGCAGACCTCTGCTTACCCGGGTGATGATCCTGCCACTGTACCTACCTCACAGCCACTGCTGGTTTTGGAGCACCCAAGCAAATCCCTTAACCTTGACTGCTGCAGGCATACCCCCTCTCCCTCTGCACATGCTATTTAATATAATTATATGAAGAATGGAATAGGAATAGAGTATAACAGGAATTATATCCTGTGAAGAATACGCCGCCTCCTATAAGCTCTGGGTGGAATTCAGAAGCACATTCCATGGAGATATGTCTTTTGGAAATTAGAGGAGGTTCATCATCAGACATGTAAACATGTAGAATTATTCTGTTTTCTCAGGATCTAGCTTTTGTTAGATGAACCCCGTCCTGAAAGTCTGGATGGTATCTCTTCTATTCTAAAACAGCCTACAGCAAAGCACTAGAAGAAAATAATCGATTTGGCAGATCCATGGCAGATCATGCCATACTCAGTTCTAGCATTTCCTGAAGGGTCTTCAATGAATAGTAAATTTATACTGATAACTTAAAAGGGAAGGCACTGGGGACAGTGGATGTCCCATTTGTGTGAAGTCCCACAAACATCTAATTACTGGACTTGGGGTTTTCAGAGACCTATTGTTTGACCCATGAAAACACTGAGAAGTCATTCCTTCCTCTAAAACTTCACTGGTAGAGGCAGGAGCCTTGCTTGAACCTTGGAAACAGCACATGTAATACCTTTGTTAAACTAGTTTCCATGGTAACAATTTTATGTCACTGAACATCATTAAAGACGATAAGAAATATGAACTATTTAGTTTGCTTGTGTTTAGAGTTCTATTGACCTCCCTTTCTGAATAACTGTTCTCCTGGAAGAAAAGACTCAGGGCAAAACAACGGATGCTGGAGGTGTAGTTGCTTTGCTGTCACATTATTATCAAGCCTTTCCTTTGATTTTTCAGCTTGGGATTTCAGAAAAAAACTCTCTAAATATGAGTAGGCATGGAAATGTGGCACAGATATTTCTGTCTCTAACACAAAAATAAAGCAACTAAAGATGACTGCGGTTAAATGGCTTGTCCAGAGGGGAGTAAAGGCGAAGCATGAGGAGGTGGAGCAAGAAACGATGTGCTGTGATGACTTGACTCCCCCGTTTAGCCTCCTTGCCAGAACACGGTGGTTCCACTTCATGTTAAAGCTAGATAAACCACTGTCAGGCTCCTTTGCCACCTGCCCCTCTGGCACAACTTTAAAAATGAAAACCCTGGCAAATCTCGACATATATGAGCAGCTTAACTGTTCTTACAAAAAGCCCTAGCAATGAAATGGAGTGAGATGCCCTAGTAGGAAAATTCAGCACTTGTCTGTTGTTTTCTCTGTGCACTGGGTGGGGTTTTTTTTAGACTGCATAATTAACATTTATTTTCTTACTCAATGATTTTTTATGTACTACACTCTTTTCTCATTGGCAGCATTTGCCACCCCTTCTGCTAGGGCAGGATTGCAGCCCTGGCAATGGAAACAAACCATGTCTTGGCTCTGGCTCTAAAATCACAATGGCTTCTCTGTAAGGTTTCTCCAGCAGCCTGAAGGTCTCCTGTGGCACATCACCTGTAGGGACTAGCACAGCACTGGGGAAAGACCCCTGAAAACTACTGCTGAGCAAAACAGTCAATAAGAAGGATTTGTGAATGCCTTCTCTTCTACATAACAGCCACAGCAAGCTGGGAAGGGTCTTTCAAAGTGGGAGGACAACAGGGGAAAAAAAGCTCTGTACTTTTTTGTGTGTGTCAGAACCAAGCCCTTATGTTCAAATATTTCGCATTTTTATATTTGCAGATTTGGTATTTGCAGATATGATGCTGGCAGCCCATGTAACTCCAGTGTGTTAGACTGGGGTGTGAACTATATCCAGAAGGTGCAGAGTGTGGATTTCAGAAGACAAATGGTTCATCAGCTGAGCTATGTGTTCAGGATGCTGCCATCCTATGGCAAATAGCTAATTGGCTGCTGTCACCAGCAGGATGCCTGAACAGAAATCAAAGCAAGGATATGTGTTTTATTTCTGCCTGGTCGAAAGATGTTTGTGGGGGGATGAAATAATGCACTATGTTACTACAGTATTATAATTCAATAAAGAGCTATCCATTTTGGACTGACCCTAAAATCAAGCATTGTTTTCCACACCAAAAGAAAGGGCTGAGAAGCTGTTTCAGGTTAAATGAAAAACCTTATAAAGCTTTCAGAGAGGCCTTTAGCAGCTTCTGCTGCAGCCTGAGCAGCAGGAGGTGGAACACAGATGCAAGGGAGCAAGAGGAAAGGTGACATTCCTTTTTCTTTAAAAAGTTCCAAAATTATTCATATTCAGGTACAGTATCAAGCTTTTTGTTCTGGATAGTGAAGACTGACAGCATCATGAAAATTCTTCCCCCTTCCCAGAGAAGCCTAGCATTTTGGGGCATATACCCTAGAAGGTGTCCAAAGTTGGACTTCCTGATCTCCGAGTTGAATGCTGTGTCTCCAAAATTCACTTCCTTAAGTATACACGAAGATATCTGACATTACACTAAGCCAGCAACTCCCTAACCTGGTGGTGACAGGCTAGGTGGGTGAAGGGGGGTGGGTTCCAACTCATTGAGTAAGACGTGGATTTTCCCACAGCACTGCCAAAAGTAGTAAAGGCTTTGACATTACCAAATGTTTTCCTCTGCTTCCTTTAGCCTTACAATGCTGCAGCAGAGTGAAACACCAAAATCTCAAAGTAAAATGATCTGACATTTTCAAAATATTTTTTTCTGCCTGAATTATTCAAAACATTGAACATGAAACTTCAATAAGCATAAAGGCTCCTAAACTGTCTCTCACTGACAAAAAAAATTACTTGCTACAAAAATCGAATTAGGTACCCACTAGGATTGAATGAGGCATGAAAAGTTCCTTATATTAGTATTCTGATTTGTAATTTTTCAGGCAAAAAACCTAAAAATAATTCAGCATTGCAACTTAATTTTTAAAAATAACATTTTGCCTGCTGGAATGAAAGGAAATCCAGAGAATTTGAAATAAGGGAAACCTTAACCACAACCTCATTTCCAGCTTTTTTAGCTGAGCCCTGATTATTTTCCCAATCCCAGGGCAAGAAGTTCCCCAGGTTATTGAACTGTTTTGGTCCTGGATGTGTCTACCTGATGGAGCTGAGCAGTGCTGCTTCCAGCAGGGATCTGGGGATCCTTGCTTTGAGACAGGCTCCTTTACAAGCTGCAATTCTGCTTGCCCAGAAAATGGTTGGCTGAGATGACAGAAACCCAGGATGAAATAACATGCACAAAACTTTGGATTTCAATTATCAAAACGTTTTTCATCTGACTTTTTTCCCAATGACCTTTTAAAATGAACTCAGCCTTCTTGGCACATTTATTATCAGTGAGAAAAACAGCCTTTACCTTTGAGCCTACACATGATATTTTCCTTCCCTTTTTTTGCTTTCTCTGCTTCACTCTCTCTTTTAAACCTTAGCAACCCTCCTATCTTTTTCCTCCTCTTGCAGCATATCCCAAATCTGAGCAAAAATATGCCTTGTTCTGTTGGTACAACTTGGGACCTTAGCATTTACATGGGCATGAACTATAGTGTCATCTGACACTGGCACTCATTTCAGATGAAAAAGTGATGCAAAGGAGGGGGTGAGCATTGCTATTTCAAATGATGTACATTACATCAGATGCTTTTTCTTTCTTTTTAAAAACTCAGTGGCCTTTCTTAGTCCTAAAAAATATTTTGTCCAAACCTCCTTTCTACTTTGAGGAAATTAAAAGCTGCGACTAAGGCTTGTCTCTATCAACAGCTCGAATCATTCTTTAATGAAGAGAACCAGAATCTTGTCTCTTTGTTTTCACACAGACTTCAGTTCAAAGGAACTTGCTTGAGGACAGCATTTAATTGACCTCAGTGATGGAGCACTTGCAGGATGCCTTTTGCCTAGCAACAACCACCAGGTAGGAAAGCTTTAATAACTGCTGGGATTTAGACACCAGGGAATGCTGTTGCACAGCTGTGATGGCTTCTGAGCAGCCCAAAAGTGAGCCAGGCTGGCTCCCCTAAAATAGCCTTAGACCAGGGCGGCTGGCTCACAGGTTCTGAGCCGGGCATCAGGAGGTTGCACCTGGATCTACAGGCACGCCAAGCCCCGCTCTGTCCTGCAAGCTGCAAGGGTCCCCACCAGCACACAGCAGTTCTGCTTCACCTGGAGCCACTGCTGGGGCTCCCAGGCTCTCAGGGCTGTGCGGGTCGGATGTGGCAGCTCTCAGCTTTGCACGTACAGCTTGGAGGTCAGGCTGGCTGCCCCACACAAGTGGCTTGCAGAGAACTACGTGGAAGCTTGAAATTTCAGGTGGTAACCAGAATTGTACCTTTTTGGTAAATAAGCAACTGTTACCTGGCCAGGGTTCATTTTCTGCAATAAAGTATGTTAAGTGGCAGACCAACCAAAGGAAAAAAACACAGAAAAAAGGAGATAGCACTCAAGTTTAACCAAATTATTTTAAGGAAGAACTTTTTTTCTTGCATCTTCAGTTCCTAGAAAAAGAAAAAAACTTCCAAAGACAGCTAACAGACAGGGTCTTCCTCCTGCTAAGCACATGTTGGGGTTCAAGTCCTTTGTCTTTTAAATATGGGACACTTTGGGAAATGAAGCTGACAAAGAGAATTTAAGAGAACAATCAATATTTCCATTATCCTCATTCCAGGCACAGTTTTTTTGGGGGAGATATGCGAAGAATTGTGCTGAAAAAGTCTTTGTGTGCTAAAATTGAAGCATTTCCTACATTTGTCTTTCTGCTTTCAGAAATGCCCTTCCACTAATATTCAGCAGTCTTTTTTTTACTAATTTTTTTACTGCTTGAGAATTTTGTATTTTATATATATATATGTGTGTGTGTGTGTGTATGTATGTACATATAGATTTGTGTGCTTATGTTTGTATGTATATATAGCACATACACCATTCTGACGGACTTTGCAGTCTCATCCCCTTTCCACACTTTCTTCCCCCAGATCCATTGCTTTTCTTGGCATAAATTCTCAAACCAGCCATGATACCTAACACCAGAACTAGAGACAAGAAAAAACCTGATAATTACTGTTGTACTTCTGGTCCTCCTCTCTTTTCCTCCTTCTCCTGTGCATCAGCATCCACAACCACACATGGGGATGCCACATGAGAAGTGAATACAGTCAAGCCTTGCCAGCTGCTGCTGAGAGAGAGAAGGGCAGGCAAATCCACACCCATGAGCGTTGAAATTATTTCTTGGGATGGGCTAAATAGGATAAAAGTGCATTGTTTGGACAAAGAGAAATGAAACCAGAGAGTTCCCTCCCAAGTGCTGAAGTATCACATTTGGATCACATCATATCTGGTGGTCTGCACTCGTTTGGTCAGCGTCCTCTGGTAGAGCCATGCTTTGATGTTGGTAAGAAAGGGAGAAGGCAGAGACAGCTAATCACATCTTACCCTCCAGAATGCAGGAAAAGTTTCCCACCTTATGCTTTTCTTTCCTGTGCTTTTGTCCAAGAATGTATCTCAGTGGGCATTTGTATCCTGATGTGACTGAGCTCCAAGGTGGAAAATGGAGAGCTGAAATCAGCACGGAGCTGAGTCCAGCACAGAAGCCCCATCCTACAAGGGGCTGTAGCTTGTGCAGGTCCAAGACTGGGTGTTTTATTTCAGCCTGGCTCAGAGCACTACCAGGACAAGCTAAAAAAACCCCACATCATCTCATCACTGTTTTTTCAGTCTAAGCCTCTTATAGAAACATGGTTTTCAGACATGTCTGGATAACATCTGGAGTAGCTGGCCATGAGATTTCAGGGGAAATTATATTTTCTTCAAAGTGTGCTCCTTTTGGCTTTTTTCTGATGCAAAAATGAGGAGTTTTATCACTTCTCTGCTGAATGAGAGGGTGTTTGCAGCAACATTAGGGACAGCAGTTGAGTTAGTCTCCATTTATAACATCTGAGATTTGAATCTGGCCTGCAGTCAAGCCAGAAGTCTCATGGGATCTTATGTACGTGGTTTTGAAAACCTATTTTTTAAGGAAAACAAAGGCAGTTCCCTTAATTTAAAGCTCATAATGTTTGCAGTAATCCAACTGTACAAAACCAAATGCCCCCAAGTAAAAGTCCATTAGGCACCAAACAAGATTTTTTCCTGGTGCCTTGCTACTCTGCAAGAAGGACCGTCCCTGTTTTCCTCAGAAGAGAGCACAGAGGCTCCAGTGCATGTAAGACCTCACCAAGAAGGGTGAAAGGAAGGCTGGACTTGAGCTTGAGCACATCCAGACCCTGCTCTCATGCAGGCTTCCTGGCTGAACTTGAGCATGGCTTGGCTTCTCTTCCCATCTCTCAGGAGGGATTATTGCTCTGCTCAGGCGCTACAGGGATGGGGGCCAGGCAGGAACCTGGAGCAAGACTTTCTGATCTTGCAGCTCCTGACATCTGTGCTGATAACAAAAAATGCCTCTGGTGTAGGTGGCTTTAGGATAAGGAAACTGCATCAAGACCTGAAACAAATCAAGACCACTGGCCTCTTTGTCGTAACGAAAGCAGCTGAACAGAGAGTTATTTCCGACAGCTTTGGTCTGTGAATAGGAATTCTGGTTCTCTGGGGAGTTAGGGTTGTCATTTCCCATTAGTGTTAATGCTGCTCCCCAATAATACCTTTCCTTGTCTTTGCTTGTCTCCTTTCTTCCCCTTCCCCTTCAATTCCCCATTTCTATTTCACTGTTCCTGCTTTTCTTTTCTTCCATCCATCAGTTCTCAGAATTTTTTCAAAGACAGACTAACTGTTAAATCACAGCCTTCTTTCACAAACTGTGACTCCTAATCTGTGCTTATATTTTAACCCAAAATGTACTTTTCCCATCCCACCTCTCAGTGGCTGAAATAAGCAGAATGCCTGAACACACTGAAGAGCACGTTTTTACTGCATAAGAATGGGAGATTAAAAAAAATTCATAGCCCTGAGACTCCCAGGAGTACTGGGAACTGGTACCACTCCTTTTGCCCAGTTTTGCCGGTACCAAAGTGCTGTTTTCTATTCCAGCATGTGAGTTTCCACTGATGTGGCAGTGTCTATATTCATAGTGTAATCAACATCCACCTCCTGGCTGTATTTTAAATTGGATTAGGGTGTGAGTTTCCTTCTCATTTTACAATCAACATGAGCAAATGCTTTGTTTATCAAAGCAATCTGAGTGATGCAAAATGGAAAGCATTAGATCTATCTGGAACAATTATAACCCTGGAGTAGGTGAGTTACAATAACGGGAAATCTATTCTGCTAAAAGCTTCCTTCAGGATCATTATCTAGAGACCTGCAACCCTGCAATTGTTCCCACAGCCCTGGTACCTTCTTCAAAAACAAAATAAAGACCATAGCTGCCTGTTTCTGAGTATGAACAGCCCAGTTTGCTGGTGCTCAGATGGATGTAGCTCCCCGTGTGGATGCAATGCTTCCCTCCCCAGATGATGAGAAAATGTAGACTGAGTGGTTTGAATGGAGGTTTCCCTACTAGTACAAATCCTTCTTGTTTAAAGACTTTGAGGGAAAGAGTGCCTCTGTGTCTGACAGCCTCCTTGACTTCTTTTTTACTAAACAGGAGAGTTTTATATATAAAGCAAATGTATGCTTCCATTTCCAAAGAGTGAGGGCCTGATGTATAAGTATAAATCAATGATATCCATTTGTACAAATTTGGATCTTTTTATAAAATTGTTTTTAAAAAGTTGTTTGCTTTCTTCTCAAGGCTAATTACTTATTTGGTATATGGACAAGAAATATCTCTGGTATTTTGTGTGACTTTTTTCTGAGTTCAACAAATGATTCCCCTGTAACAACTTTTATAATGTTTATAACGTGTTTTATTCATCTGACTAATCTTGATATTTATAAAATAATTCGTGTCAACACGCTCAAACTTCTTCACAAACTTGTTGCTGTGGCTGTTGTCATATGCAGACCCACAGCCCCCAGCCTAGGAGGGCACAGGGCTCGGTAGGAGCAGGGGAGAGACTGAGCCTTGGCTTTGTCTCCAGCTGGCTGGAGACTCTCCCATGGGCTCAGCCCCTCTGGGTTATTGTGGAGGTCACTTCTGGTCTGTCTTGGCTACAAGTGGCCCATTAAATTATTATCACAGAAACCTCTTTTAGTTCATCTACTTATAGCAGCATTAAGCCTCTCTCTCAGCAGAGCTTTGGCACTCACAACTACAAATGCAAAATAATGTTGAGCCAGAATGCAAAAAAAAAAAAATGGACAAATAGCAGCAAGACACTCAGACTTGTAAAAGAGATGATGCCTTGCAAGGCTGTCCTGCTGATCTCTAATGATTAATCCCAGGAGGGACCTCAGTTAAATTGGACACCCTTGGAAAGGCAGTGCATGGTGAGCAGCAGTCGGAGGAGTTGGAATCAGAGGGGAAATGCTTTATCAAGCGGATATTTGAGTGTGTTAGCAATTGAAGGGAAAACAAAGGCAGGGCAGGTGAGTAATATCTGTGGAAAAGCAAAAATCTGCAGAGAATGAAAGATAGGAAGGAAGCCAGGAGAGAGCTCTGTGCCAGTGGGGAAGGAGAAACTGGAGCCGGTGTGAGAGCTCAGCACCCTGTGGCCTTTGCTTCAAATCCTGGCTTGAACACGGAGTGCCTGCATGCCCTTGAGCTGGATGGATTTGGACAGTGCATTGCACCAACCATGGCAGCTCCCCAGCTGGAGCTGTAAGCATCCCTCCCTACATGTCTGCCTGCACCTCCTCGTGCACTGCTCCTCTGCAGAACCCATTCCAGCCTCTCCTCAAGCCTACTAATGCAAGGCAAAGAAATTAAAACAATTTTGTAGCTGGTCTGCCTCTCTGACAGTAACAATGCCTCCCACCACTTCAGTAATACCCAAGGTTCATTAAGGTGGGTATATGGCATTTCTGTGGGACTAATTTTACAGTGATACTCCTCTGGAAAAGAGGTTTTCAGTGTGCAGAGGGAGGACTTTCCCCAGCCACAGTACTTATAGATTTCACACCAAAATAGTTTTTTGGTGGTGTAATTTTGTGGTTATATTAAGTGATATCATATTTGTTGTATTATTATTGGATTGTTGTATTATGTTTGGGTCTATAATACTTTTTTCGGTAATATCAAACATCTCACTGATTTAAAATCACTCTTCAAATGCTCACAAAAAACAAGAGCTGATGGCAACAATTATGCTTCCGCTTTTAAAAGGTTGTAATCCTTAGGTTTCAAGTTATAGCAGTGACATTCACTCCCAGGAGCTTTGGGCCACGGTGAGAAGGGGTTTTCTTGAGGAGTGATAGAACATGAAACAGCAACTGTCTCTTGAAGACAACAGAGACCCTGGGAAGACAGGTATGGTTCTCCCTCTGATAAAGGCTGCATGCTGCTGCTAAAGAAATGATGATTTTTCAGAGCAAAGTAACCATCTACTGAAAAGAGGCAGGATCCGCAGGAAGCATCTGCCACTGAATCCAAAAGAAAAGCTCGCACTAAAGCAGGTCATTGCGATGCAGTACCAGGAAAGTAATTTTTATTTCTCATTACTGCTGTGAACTGGATAAAGAAGCTCTTAAATGGCTATCAGAAGTATAAAAGAATGCTGTTTATCTGCTGGGAATGCATTAGAGAAAGGAAGATGTCAGAACCTGGAGGGAATAATGTCTTTTATACAGCAGTCTAATGCAGAGGCCTGAGTGCACCAGTTGCACTTGAAAGACTGGAAAAAGAGGTACAAATAATCAAGTCACAAGTTAATACCCATTTGAATTTTATATGCATTTGGTATAGATGTGCTGCCACACCCTTTTGGCTCCTTTACTTGCAAATATGGGGGAAATCACAGTTTCCAAGTTCAAATAAACTCAGAAGAGAATTTTCAAAGTTCGTTTGCCCAACTGTTCAAACAAACAAGTATTGCATTCATGTTTATGAACGTTTGTACTGGAAGTGACTGCAGATGTATTCAACCAGCAAAAGAAAATGACATAATTTGATTTATTTGACCAGCCACAAGAAAACAATGTGCATATTAATGAATGTGAATAATTACTCAAAATTAACATTCAATCTACAGAGCAGTAGGATCATTAGGCTGTAGCAAATAAACTTAACTAAGGAATAAATGCAAAAGAAATTTGTGATCCTCTGGCAGTTATTAAATAAATGGCAGCAAAGACTGCATTAATTGTATAAATTATTCATTTTTAATTATTTGTTCAACTGTGGTAAGTATTGATAATAACTTCATGTCTCAGGGAGGGAAGAATTATGACAAAGAAACATCACTTATTCTCCTTAACAACAGTAAAGTAAACAAAATTAAGAACAAACTGAAAAATCTGGGGGTGTTTTTAAGTGTGCTTGGGACATCTTGTTGCTCATTGTTTTTTCTTCTTTCTACCCTTGTATACAGCACTGGTGACCCTTTTTAACAGAGATGCCTTTTGAAATCTCTACTGTTTAAAATGTTGGTTGGAAGAAGAATTACAGAAAATAAAGTGAGCCTTGATCCTTGTATAGGTTAGATGACAAATGGCTAATACACTGTCTAGAGAAGGTGCATGTACACGTGGCCTCAAGTGAAGATTGCAGCAACCTGGTGAGCTGGTTTGATTCTCAGCAACGTGATAGCTGAACCATCATGTGCTTTGGGGATCCATGAGTGTGCGGCAAAAATAAATTAAAGTTCTTCTACTTCTCAGCATGTAACCTGCAGCTTTTGATAGGTGCCAATACACAGTGGTGATCCCTGAGCTCCTGAGACCTCTTTCCCGAAGCAGGTGTTGAATGCAGAGGGCAGCAGGGATGATTATCTTGGAAGTGCCAGCACACCATCCTCCAGGTATTTTCCCACCAGGATAGGCAAAGATCATGACTTCCATGCCAGGTACTATTCTAAAGACAGAGCTGCAGATCTCATCCTGGGGTTGCCTCTGGTATTTGCTTTGCCATCTGGTTTGATGAAATTTTCAGATAAGACAAACTTTATCAAAAATCTTGGTTCTGCTGCTTTAACCTGAGAGAGCATTTCCTTGACTTACCTTGACGTACAACAGCGCTGCCCTGTCTCCTGCCTTGTTCCATCTCATATCACCTCTAGGGCATATTGCCTTCTTGTTCCATTTCTCACATCTCCTTGAGAGCTGGTTGCCTTAAGCTTCTTGGCTCAGCAAACTGGGACACCTGAAAACTACATGGCATCAGCAACAGAAGGCAAAGAGCTTTCAGACTGCCAGAAATTTTGGAAAACCCTAGCCAGACAAACCACCCCCATTTTATTTCTAGTTTGTGCTCCAAAGCATATGAACAGCAGAGTTTTTTCAAAAAAAAGAAATGCTTTCCATATTTTTTTTTACCAGCAATAAAATTATGATTTTATTGAATCAGTTAAATCAATTTGGCTAGCATGTGCTCAAGGAATTCAGGATGAATTAAACAGCAAGAAAAATTTCAGCACCAGGAGTATGATAGACTTACAAACAATCAAAAACCATTCTAGAGAGAGAAGCATTAGACAATTTTAACCAGAAAGTGCCATTCCCCATCTACAATGGGTGAAAATTATACATTCCATTGAATGCCACATATGATAGGTACCTCCCAAGGTACAGAGCTGTTTTTTTGAAAGATTATTATGATGATGATTTTCTTTCTGTGCAGTTATATTTTCATATATTCACTGGGGTCTTTTATTAAAGAAACACAATTCCTCTGTGCAAGGAATTGTGTTGGACCTTGGCAGATCCAGCATTACCTCCCCCTACCTGTATAAGGTGTTTGCAAAGGAACATATGTCCCAGTGAGCTGCTGGGCACTAGTAAGTTTTTTCTATGTGTAGCTGTTGTCTATTGAGAAATGAGAAACTGGCTTTTCATTTCACATAGATTCCCTCTGAAATGAACTAACCATAACTTTATCTAAGTTATTGCTGTGCTGAAATAACCCGAGGGCCATTCAGCCTCCGCACGGTGAATGCGGCATTCAGCAAAGCAATCAGTTCGAATCTCCCCTACAGCCTGTGTTCGCTTCCAAGAAGCCTGCTGGCCTCGCCTGTATCCTGGGGACAGCGTGCAAGGAACCGCGGCGGGATCGGGAGGTGCCGCCGGCGCATGAAGGATGCTGTGAGCTGCGCCATCTTCTGTAGCTCCAAAAAAAGCCATCTGGCAGCACGAAGATATTCAAGAATATTTCAGGAGGCAATTAGCATCCATGTACCAAGTGCTCCAAAGTGGCTAAGCTTTAGGAAGACTCCACAGGATTTTTAGCTGAGTTTACATGCCAGCTCTAACCAGGATGTTTTTTTACATTTGCTGCATAATGCTGGGAAGGAGGGGACAGCAAAGGTGAGCCAGTTCCCAGTTTCTCCCCACAGACCTGCACCAAAAGCCTCTGTTTTGAATGTGTTACAGAATCAAACACGCAGAATTTGGAGTCAAGAAAGTTTACGCACCAAAGCAGGGGATAGGTATGAATATCGTGCCAGGATCTGTCCCTGCTCTCTTCCATGAATGTGAACCCCCCTGATGTAAAGAGCTGACAGAAGGCTTGATTTTCCAGCAGGGGATAGATTCGTGCAGATCTCTGCAGCAGTGACATTTGTGTCCAGCTGACACTACCTACGTAGAACAGCAGGAATATTTGACAGCACAAAGGAAGAGTCAAATGTAATTAAGCAAGGAAAATAATAACATTTAAAGCATACACAAAAGGCTTATGCTACGTCCTGTTATGGAATTAAATGGAGACGTTCTGCACCTACTTTCAAAGGATTTATCTCAAAAAGCATTTATCTGAGATGGAAGATGTGAATTCGTGTTTTGCTAAATGTGGAGTGAGAGCCAACTGACTTTCACAATTAATTCGTGATACAGATGCAGTGTCCTGGAGAATACGCTCCCTCTCTCCTCCTGTTTTATACACAGCTTTGCCAGGAGGAAGAGATAGCAGGCTCAAATGAGTCTGTAGGGGATCATTTGAGAGGGCTTGGTGCCGTCTGCTGAGCTTGAATGCACAGGCAGGGATCAGGAAAGAAAAAGATGCTGAGCCTTTTAAGGAAGAAGGATCTTACATTGCCTCCTGTCACCAACATGTTTTCCTTGTCCAATAAATTAGACATTTGTAAAGTAGTGTTTTACTGAGTCTGTGCTTCTCCTAAGGATGATAAGTCTTTTTAGGGTAAAGGAGATATTTTTTGAAGTCCAGCTCTGAAATCCTAGGGAGAAGATAATTTTGCTGGAAACATTATTTGCTCTTGGAAAAATCAGCGTATGTGAAAGCGTATGTGTCTTTAAAATACATTCTGTTGTATTTTTATAATGACTATAGCAATGTGTGGCAATTATCTTCAGAGAAATGCTGATTTTCTAGTACGTGCCTTACACCTGAGTTTTGGTCTTTAATGGATGAGCCTTGGGATCAGTGAATGTATCACCTCTGTGGCAGAAGTACAGCAGCATGCATTTTGAAGTTAGTACCCAAAAGAGCAGCGGATAAGCTGTAGATGCAAAAATAGAGCTAGACCTTACCCGTAAAACCTTGTATTTTACCAGGCTCTACAGAAAGTTTCTGCTGGCTTTGGTGACAACTGGATCTAACTGCAGACTTTGGTTAAAACAAAACTTTAACACTTCACGTTAGCCTGTTGGCCAGAATCTCACTTTTTTTTGGGATACATTCTGTATAACTTAAAATAGCTTCAGCATATGCTCACTTCTTTCTCATTAGACATTTCCAGGAAAGTCTTAGCAGTTGTACATGTGGAATAAGAAGTTTAGCTTCAGTTTCCTGGATAACATGCAGCAACTGAACTTATAACAGCACCACTAAATCTCATTTAAATCCACAATTGTCTTTAATCCCTGATCTAGTCTTTTTTTTTTCCATGTCCACCTGAGATGGACAACATTTTGCAAGAACAGGACCAGGTATGAGTGACAACAGAAAATCTTGGGATGCAAGCCCCCTGCTTGGGAGCTTTATAAATCCAAGATGGAAATATTTTCAGTGCCAGGCACAATCAGTGTCTTTGTGAACTGGATCATTTCACTATGTAACACAACCCCTTTAAAGGCAGAATATCATGCAGTAGGCACCTGGTTCACTTTTGTAACAAAGCCACAGACCTTTATGAAGGCCCAGAAATGCTAAACCCTGTGCACAGCCCAGGGAGGAAACCTCAATGTCTCAAGCTCTTGTCAACTTTATCATGTTTTTATCAATATGGCTGATAGTTCAGGCACATCACTAATAGTTCCCATACATAAACGACCCCTTTCATACGTGCCAAGGGGAAGTGTTGGCCTCCCCTTGGAGTCCCTCACACAACTCAGGCTGCCTCTGCTAAACACACATATAGGCATATGTGCCATCTGGTAGCAGTGTTCCATTCTACAAGTTGTTTACCACATGTTCTATTTATAACTCCTGTTATCAGAGCTTGAACATCTGTACCAGAGATGTCTGTACAAAATGACAGAGATCCATACAGTGTGCAACAAATAGCCAGAGCTTACCTGATGAGGAATGTTCCTGCTGTTGAGCTGGTTTGTTAGGATTTCACTTAGTGACAGATAAAGATGATGGAATACGAATTCTCCCTGACAAAATATTTGGTTTCTTCCCAGCAGCTCAAAAATGCCTGAGCCTCAAGATTCTCTCTGTTGTCTCCTTTGGCTGTCTGTGTGATATGTGATGATCGCTCCCTTCCTATGCAAGCAAGTTACTCCTTCCAGGCCACAGTCTCTCATAATACTTTTTTTTTTTTGCTGAACCACCCCTGACCACCATTTGGGAGCAGATGGATACAAACCAGCCAAACAGGCACTCTGGGTTGCTGGTGTGTTTTTTCCTTCCCCTGCATTTGGCATAACACAAAACAGAAGTGGGAAAAGCAGCCCCTTGTGTAGTCCTGCTTGTTTCCCTTCCCAAGTAAATTCCCTTTCAACTGATCAAGAAGAAACCAGTAACATTATACCAAGGATAAATGAAAACCTAGCGAGGGGGCAGCAACTCCTCTCCCATTCTACTGTAACAGCACCACATTCTTCACAGCCAGTTTCACAGGAAAATTACAAGCTATCTGTTTATTGAAGCGTGCTCGCGGATAAATCCCGCTCCTCTCCTTTACGTGAATGAGTGAGCCTTATTGCATGAGCAGTTTGGCCAGGGGCAGAGCTGGCTCGCAGCCCGTGCCCCACCTCCCCCGGGCTCCGGGCGCAGCTTGTCGCATCCCTCTCCGCTCTGCCGCTCCATCCAGCCCCGCTTCTGACGTCTCAGGCAAAGGGCGAAAGATGACAGGGTAGGACCTTGCGCGTACAAGTTGCAATCCTTGCAGAAGTCTGATTGTCTCATCATTTTCACATCAAGGCTATGACGAGGAAAAAGCCTCACGGTAAGCAATCGACGGGAGAGTTAGCAGTCAGCTCCGGGGCTGCTTGTTGTGTGGTGTCGTTGAATAAGCTGTAACAAATGTTTCTGCACTCCCCGTGCAGACCTGCCAAGTCAATGCGGAGATATCAACACGAACATTTAAAATGTTTTGGCAAGAGAAAATTTTCTGTAAGCTATTGAGGTGCTTTGTGCGTGTATTTCCAGGTAACAAGCCTTGGCTCAAAGTCCTGCGTTTAAGCATTGCTGAATGTCACTCGTATTCAAAAACTAATCAGAATCAGCATTCAAGTGCTGTAAGCACTATGTTTCCTACAATTCATCTAACCACCACGAATAACTTAGAAATAATTAAGCTTTTGACCAAAATTATGTGCTGCATAATTTCAATCTATAGACTTGATTTGTTGAATTCAAAATATTCCATGAATCATTATTATAGCTGGACACAGTTTTTTAAAATTAATTATCAATAATTTATATATTAGGACAGATCATGCTGAGTTGTATTGCTTATTTAGCATCATTTGTATCCTTGATAAACACTGTAATAAAGTAGCTCCCAAACACACTTCAACTCAGGAAACTTCTTCTGATCCTATATGGATAGCTATGCAAATAATTCTGTTTTATTGTGGAAAATTCCATTTTATCCTGCAGAGACAGACTTAATCCTGTGTCCAGAGGGTTGAGTGGACCAGATCCAGTGTGAGTACAACACTGATCATGCTGATAACATAATTATCTAAGTACATACCTACATTTATCAGAAGGGTCCTGACTCTAATGCACCTTGGCCTTTTTGTTTGTTGCTCTCCCTTTTTCCTCCTGAGTCACTTGCTTCCCCCAAGGAATGACTCACCAGACCTGGTCAGGGGTGCAGGGGTAGACTTAGCCTGTGGAACCACTTCAGTAGAAGAATTGCTTTGGCAGGAGAATTGCTTTAAGAAGTTATCAAGGGAATAAAATGTGCTCATATGGCTCACATTTTCACAAATACGTAAAAGACCATGTGGAGCTGTACGCTTGGCAGGCAATAAAAATCCCATCTCCTTCCTTCCATATTTGTTGAGACAGTCATGAGACTTCAACTCCTTCTTCTCCACACAGCTGGCATGCACAGCAGAGAGAAGTTGCATCCCACGAGTGCTGTGACAGTTGTGCTGTATTACTACAGCTGGATGTTCCTGCAAGGATTGAAGCAGAGGAAACAGTGCCTTTGGTTCTCTTGAACGGAGACAAGAAAACATAAAAAGCTCTCACATCTTTCCTTAATATTAGGAAAGCTATTACTTCCTTATTTTTAGCTCTGTCTTAATTAGTCTGCTAGGATGATGCAACTACAATACAAGAGGAATCAATCACATTCATTAAGCATGGTAAATAAAACCAACTAAAAAAATAAATAGGCTATTACATATTTCCATGCCTACCTCAGGAAGCAGCACATTCATTATATTCCAATAAGCTCCAGCTAGAGGTAAAAATACACCAAAAATTTGCTAGGGTTGAAAAATGCATTTTTTCCCTTTTCACCATTTCCCTGCCACACTGAGCTGATCTTCCAGCCCAGGAAAGCAGATGCTGTGCATCATTGCTGTTCTCAACTGCAGCAGAAGCGAGGAGCCAGCACACAGCAATTTCCCCAGTACTTCAGCCAACAGTGTTGCATAGCTGCAGTCACCCCTGCCCAGTGTGTACAGGCACCAGCAGCCCAGGCTCTGCTACCTCTAACACATCCTCTTCTCCATTATGGGCTTCTCTCACCCTTGGCTCATGCATTTCAAAGCTCTGTAGAGCAAGGCTCACTCTCAGAGCTGGCACAGTGACAAGGCTCAGGCTTTCCAGGTTAAGTCTTTAGGCATAACCATGGTGTAAGGTCATAAATCATCTGCTTGATCTGATTTTAACAGAGGAGATTAAATACTTGGAAATTCAGCTGCAACATCCCATGAGTGCCCTAATTCTCACCAGCATTCTCACCTGCCTGGTGCTCTTTGGACAGCTGGATGAGTGTTGCACAGCTGGCTGAAAGCTGCTTTGGCTTACCCAGTGAAAGCAAATACTACCTCGTACAGCAGCTGTGTTTCAAACAGGATGAACTGCATCTTGATTGCTGTCTTTGAGTCTGCATGGGCTCCTCTACCACCTGCCTCACGGACATCTGCACTGAATACACATCCTGTCCTTCAGGAGTCACCAAGCTTGTTCTGGTGTTGAGAGTCAGAGCACAGAAGAAAGCACCATCCTAAAAATTACTCAGGTGAACATTCTCTCATGAGGACAAAGGGCACCTGTTTCTCTCTCCCAGTGTGAGGTGATTGAATATTTTCTCAGTAGAATTTTCCCTGAGCTGACCACAAGGGTCTATGCCCGTGTGCCTTTATGATTATTACTTTAATGATTTTTTTCTAGGTGAAAAAAAGTAGGGAGCGCAATTTCTTACTGACAATTGGTAGGGACAACACTGTCTCAGTCTTTGACGTGTTTATTTAGCTATTACACACACTGGATGGGGGGATAAGGAAACTGAAGTGGGAGGTTTGCTCCTCAAAATCAGTATAGATCAGACTTTGTTCTTCCCTTTATAGCTTTTCAGTGTTTTCTTGCAAATTGCTATGTGTAATTTATAGGGCATTTCCAGGCAAAGGATATGATTCCCACACTCAAAGGAAAGGTGTTTTCCCCATAAACAAAGGATAGAAATGTTTCTGACTAACCAACACATACATGTTTTTTCTTATTTTATCCCATTTTTTCTGCCTCCCTGGATTCCCTTGTTAAATTCACATGTCCATGATGATTAATCCCAGCCTTTCCTCATAAGTGTGTCAACATTACTGTGGTCAGCCAGTCAGCAAAGCTCACCAGTGAAACACAGAATATGACCCACATGAAATGGCTGCTACAACACCCTTCAATACTTGCAGAAGTAGAATACCATAAAAACAAAAAATAATGTTAGCAAGGATTAAGCTGTATGATTTTCTACACTGTTTCCACCTGGACCAGGGCACTTTGCATTAAGTTAATGAGGGGTGAAAGTCAAATTAGACGTTCTTGATGGAGCTTTCATTGTATGTGGGTGCACACTGACTGCAGATGCAATTATTTTTCAACCCGTGGGAGCTTCAATCCATAGACTTGCACACCATGTCAAGCTGATCCAGTAAGTCTGTCCCCCAAATGGGACCCAGCTGATCCTTGTTCTTTTCTGGGAAATGACTCTAGAGCAGGGAGGAAGAATGTAAAATGATACGTGCTCCTCTTGCTCCCCTCCGGCCTGAAAGGGTAGGTTTGCTTACAAATAATTTCACATTTAACCTACATTAGGACTAAAAATCAAGATCCTTCCCATCATTGGTAATAGAGAGGCATAACCAAAAAGAGAGGAAAAACAGAAATGTTTCAGGCAACAACAACAACAACAACAACAACAACAACAAAGTCAAGATGGAACAATTAAAAGGAAATTATTTGTCTTTGATAAAAAGACAGACTTAGGGAATTGTTCATCAGTTGAAATAGCCAAAATAGGCACATGGATGAATTGACAGGATCACAAGAGTGTTCACCTTCTCAAAAAACTACACTGAAGTGAAAGCTGATAACTATTTCAAAGAAAAGTTTGGTTAAAAGGTATGTGAGAGGAAAATAATATCTTACTCTTCAAATATTTCTTCTTTCTTCATCTTCAAAACAAAGGTGAAGCAATTAAGGTTATAGGAAAGCAGGTTAAGTTACTTTTATGCTTAGCAGATCAACTCCTGTCACTAGAGTGACAATTCTTCACCTGTGGTCCTCACTCTTCGCAGAGGGGAAAAGTCTGATTTTTGCAGGGTGTCTATTTAACAGCATTCACCTTCAGAGGCTGCTTTCTTACCCCCTAGATGCTAGGATAGCATCACATAGGATGATGCACCTCCATTTGAACTGTACTCTGAGGGTCAGGGTGTTTCAGGGTAGAGGTGTTGGATTTGTGTGGCAAAGGTTTGGTAGCAGGGGTGGCTTCTCTGAGAAGTTGCTAGAAGCCAATGCCAGCCAGTTCCAACACAGACCCACCACTGGCCAAGGCTGAGTCCTTCAGTGACAGTGGTAGCACCTCTGGAATAACAGATATAAGAAGAGAAAAAGAAAAGCAACCTGCAGAACAGCATCAGAGAGAGTAGTGAGAACATGTGAGAGAAATAACCCTGCAGTCACCAGAGCAGTGAAGAAGGAGGGGCAGCAGGTGCTCCAGGCACCAGAGCAGATTCCCCTGGAGCAGACCATGGTGAGGCAGCTCCTGCACCCATGGAGGTCCATGGTGGAGCAGAGATCCACTTGCAGCCCATGGAGGGACCCACACTGGAGCAGGGGAATGTGCCTGAAGGAGACCCCCGTGGGAAGCCCATGCTGGGGCAGGCTCCCGGTGGGATCTGTGGACCCATGGAGAGAGGAGCCCATGCTGGAGCAGGTTTGCTGGCAGGACTTGTAACTCTGCAGGAACCCACACTAGAACAGTCTATTTGTGAGGGGCTGGAAGGGACCCATGATGGAGCACTTCATGAAGAACTGCACCTGATGGCAGGGACTCATGTTGGAGAAGTTTCTGGAAAACTGTCTTGCATGGCAGGGACCCCATGCTGGAGCAGCAGGGGAAGAGCATGATGAGAAGGAGCTGCAGAGAACACACGATGAGCTGAACTACAACCCCCACTCCCCATCCCCCTGCAGCACTCAAGGGGAAAGAAGGTAGAGAAAATTTGGAGTGAAGTTGAGCCTGGGAAAGAGGGAGGGATGGGGGAAGGTGTTTTCATGATTCAGGTCTATTTCTCATAATCCTGCTTTGTCTTTCACTCTATTATCTCTCCCCTGACCAGCTGATGGAGTGGCTTTGGGCATCTAGCATTCAGCCAGGGTCAACCTGCTACATGCATGGAACAACTCTGTAACCAACTCTGCCAACCCTCAAGACTCTGCAATAGCATCCTGGATGTCCTGACAAAATATATGATGGAGGTTGACTCCTTCACTGTTGCTCATCAGCAACAGCCACCAGGACTGCTGCCACTGCAAGGAAGCAGATTACCTATGCAAGCCTTAATGAAGTCAATGGAAAATGCCTTCATTTTGTGTGGGTGATTTTTCCTCCATAAGATTATATGTACAGACAGTCAATGTTTTTCTACTTGAAGCAGTTGTTTCTGCTTGCTTTCCCATGCCAAGTATTTTAAATATCTCAGTCCAGCTATCTACACTGTTTATGCAACAGTAGATGTCCAAATCTACTAGGAAGTGACTTTCATATGCGGCCAGTCCATCAAGTACAGCCTTCTGGACCCTGTGGGGGAGGAGCACTTATTCTCTTGTCACACAAGTCATACAGACTTGTCCCTCAGCACATCAGCTCCAAATCAGAGGGAACTAAACTTAGCTGTCTCACAGAGGTGATGTTAGCCTGGCAAGCAAATGTTCATAGACCCTACAAAGGGATTAGATGGTGAGATTTTGTTTGGAAATTCTGGCAAACCACTGGGAAGACTGAGGGCAACATAGGAGCAGCCAGACAGTGGGCGGTTTCTGGTTCTGCGTTCCTGCATCAGAATTACAAATGACAGAGTAGTGTTAAAATTTGTAATGGACGTAAATCCACATCCATTTTAGGAAGTCTAACTTCATAGGAAGTCTAAGCTTTTTCCATGTTTAGATATTGGGGGGGAAAAGGAGAGAAGAGGAACTGTAAGCTGAGATAAGAATTACTTTTAGTGGGAAAATACTGAATTTTATGAAGATGGGAAATCTGATAAGACACAATTAATATAAACTAAATACTTTCCTCTTTCTATTAGAAGAAAATAAAAACTCTAGACATCCCCTATCTCCTTAAATTATAGAAGGGGCATCAGATCTGGTTTGAGCCCCTCAGAATCTCTCTATTCCTCCTTGTGTGAACGTAAAACACCTACCCATTCATTTCTCTGGATTCATATAACCACTTAATTACTTTCTTATTAGCACTGTCCTTCTCTAAAGGCAGATTTTTTTCTAGATACATTTTCTTTTAATTGCATATTCTTTGTTGAGTAAAAAGCCATACTATGCAGAAGATTACTGAAAAATAGATTTGTTTATTAAAGACAAGTAAAGATCTGCCAGGAGAACCAAGTATCCTCACTGCCAGCTGAAATCAGCAAGAGGAAATAGTTGTCTCTAAAGCTCAGTCTCAAATCTCTAACAGACTGAATTTCTGATCTCATTAAGACTTTCTCCTTCTTTGAACATGAATATTCCTATTCATATTCCTATTCATACGTACATTCCCATACATTCCTATGATAGCCAGGTGCTGCTGTGGGCTAGTATAAACGTACTGGGATTTTGTAATGATATTGCCAAAGAAACAAATGCTCCAAAGCCACTGCATGGGATTACTAGGAGATGAGCTGTCTGACGTTAGTAAGGTGTTTAGTCATCGGGCAAACATCTACTCCGGACTAGGTCATGATGGTTTCTCCTCAGAGTTTTCCCTTACAAAGTCCCCAAATATTTCACAAGCAGGATACAAACCGCTGTTTGCTGGGGTGAACCTACTTCTGTCTGAGACGTGGCACTTCCAAACATTGAATGGTTTTGATCAGAAGGGACCTTTAAAAGGCATCAAGTCCGAACCCCTTGCAATGAGCAGTGACATCTTCAAACAGATCAGCTTGCTCCGAGCTGTGTCCAACCTGTCTGAGAATGATCCCGGGGATGGGGCATCCACCACTTCTCTGGGCAACCTCTGCCAGTGTTGCACCCCTGTCATCACAAAACATTTCTTCCTAATATCTAGTCTGAATCCGCCTTAGTGGTTTAAAATCATTACCCCTTGCCTGGGTAAAAAAGTCTGGCCCCAACTTTAAGCTCCCTTTAAGCACTGAAGCTCAGAGATGTTTTGGCAGGCAAGGGGCCCTGTATCCGGTAACATCTCCGAGGGGCAGAGGGGAACTTGGCGACTGACATCTCAAACCCCTTTCGGTAAGTGTAAATGATGCCGGGAATGGGCNGAAACAAATGCTCCAAAGCCACTGCATGGGATTACTAGGAGATGAGCTGTCTGACGTTAGTAAGGTGTTTAGTCATCGGGCAAACATCTACTCCGGACTAGGTCATGATGGTTTCTCCTCAGAGTTTTCCCTTACAAAGTCCCCAAATATTTCACAAGCAGGATACAAACCGCTGTTTGCTGGGGTGAACCTACTTCTGTCTGAGACGTGGCACTTACAAACATTGAATGGTTTTGATCAGAAGGGACCTTTAAAGGCCATCAAGTCCGAACCCCTTGCAGTGAGCAGTGACATCTTCAAACAGATCAGCTTGCCCCGAGCTGTGTCCAATCTGTCTGTGAATGATCCCGGGGATGGGGCATCCACCACTTCTCTGGGCAACCTCTGCCAGTGTTGCACCCCTGTCATCACAAAACATTTCTTCCTAATATCTAGTCTGAATCCGCTTTAGTGGTTTAAAATCATTACCCCTTGCCTGGGTAAAAAAGTCTGGCCCCAACTTTAAGCTCCCTTTAAGCACTGAAGCTCAGAGATGTTTTGGCAGGCAAGGGGCCCTGTATCCGGTAACATCTCCGAGGGGCAGAGGGGAACTTGGCGACTGACAACTCAAACCCCTTTCGGTAAGTGTAAATGATGCCGGGAATGGGCAGGGAAAAGCATTTAAGGCAAGAATAATACCTCTCTGACAAGGACCCGCACCTCCGGCGCCCCGCCAAGCCGGCTCCACCCCGCCGCGCCCGGGCCCGGGC
>VYXF01009477.1:333023-409618 GCA_013397295.1 Polioptila caerulea
CAGGGGCTGCCCGGGCCGGCGGGACCCGCCCGGTGCGCGGCTGAGCCCGGACTCGCTGTACTTGGCGGCACCGCAGGCGAGAGACTGGTGACTCTGCCTTCATCCCCGTGTGCTGCTGCTGATTTAATAACTATTAGTTATTTAAGAGGGGCGGGGTGGTGGGATAGAATCGCGTCCGTAATGTTTGTGCGCTGGGACCTTTCCGTTTCAGCACTTCTAGTCAGAACGCTCTCTTTTCTTTCAAAGTGCTAACAAGAAAAATTACTTGATCTTTACATACTCTCTTGCTGGAGTATTGATTATGCAAGTAACTTCACAAAGTCCTTTTCCCTAGGCGCCAGAGGGGCAGCTGTATTCTCTGCACAGAGCAGAAGCTCCTTGGACTGTGTTTTGTGTGGGACTGTGCAGTTGCCCGAGTTTTTCAGCAGAGAATGATACTATTGATATAGAGCAACGAGTGAACCGTAGATGTAGGGAAATGGAATGGCTTATATGCCCAGCTGAGTCAGATGGTTGAATGCTCACTACTAGCGCCGCATCTCTTGAAATTCCTGGATGCTTGTTGAAATCCCCTGTATCTAACCCTGTGTGCAACCCCAAAAGAATTCCAGTTATGAACACAGGGACAGTGTGTGGTGTTTTCCTCAATTTCCAAAGCTGCTTGGTTGCAGAAGATGCCCATCCTTAAGTCTAAACAGTCTCTTTAACTACTGTCACTAGTCCTTTTAAAGGCTCTTGAAGTATGAGTCCTTATGTACAAAATAACTGGTGAGTTACTTGAAGTGACTGTCAATTAATTACCTAAAGAGTCTGATGCCAAATTTGTGCCTTTTTAATATTTCTGTTACCTTTAACTGCAGTGGTTCTGATCATATGGAGTTCAGGCCATTATTGTCATAAACAATACATGTGAAATGTTTCCTTTGAAACTGGGCAGCCCTGAGGTTTAAGTTTCAAGCTGTGTACTCTTTTAAATAAAAGTTTTGCATTTAATGTATTGCCTCTGAATTGAGTGAATAAGAGCAATTTGCCGCTCTAAGCCTCTTCAAAGGAAAAAGAAAGAATATAATGCTGTTTAACAATTATGTTTTGTTTTAGAGTAAACAAATATTTAAAACCTTAGATGGGTCAGCACTAGAAGCAGAGGAGGTAGACTGTCCCAGGATCTTAGCTTAATCTAGAGGAATGTGGGAGAAACCACTGGCCTTGCCCTTTGGCAAATCCTGAAGTTGCTCTTTAAACGAAAATTAGTAACAGTGAAGTTGCACAAAACATCACTGATGAACCCAGTGGTTTGTTGCCATTGATGGTGGCCCCTCTTCCTACCTCCTTCAGTCCCTTACTTTCCAATTGCAGGCTTCTACCTGCTGGTCTGTCTCCTGCACAAGCACCACCAGTCCTGTGTGCCAGGTCCTTTGTCATCCTCTCAAACTCTCTAACGTGGTGCCTTCCTCTTCTTTGAGAACCGCCAGTCCCCCCAAAAAGAGGTGGCTCAGTCTCAGCTACCCTGGCAGCATGGGTTGGCAGGCTGAAGGTTGTGATGTTGTGAGCGGGACTTGAGGCAGAGGGGAACGGTGCCATCCCAGGTTTGTTGGCACTTGACATCTCGTGTGTCCTTCCTTCCAGTGGGAGCTGCTGTTGTTATTGCACAACTAAAACTTGGAACATTTCCCTGAGCAAAGGTTTGTCCCGAAAGCCCAAGACAGCTCAGATTAAGATTTTCCTCTACACACCTATGTAGTTTGTAATTTTTAAGGAATTCCTGTTGTGCTGGTGCTGACATTGATACTGGCTCTGCTGTTGCTGTGTTCTGGCTGCCTCCCTTTCCCTTTCAGCAGGGCCGGGTTTGGGCTGGGTGTGCACCTAGGGTGTGTTTGAGGTACACGTGGCTCTTGGTGGGGAGTGGTGATGTTCTGGTGGGACTGCTACAGATTTTGGTGTGCCTGTCTCTAAAGCTGTCTCTTGCCATCCTTGGTGAAGTTCTTTCTCCTCTCACTCCCCTGCTCCACCCTTTCCCAGCAGGTACAGTATGCCTGCAGTGTTCCTGTAGGAAGGTGTAGGTCAGGTGTGGCTGGTCACCTCGTCCTCAGAGGAGCCTGTGGGTTTTCTTGAGATGCAACTTTATGTGTAAAGTAAATTATCAAATGAAAGACTGGCTCTAACTTATAGCTGGAAAACTACAGAAAGAAGTATTTGGTGTGCTGGCTGTGCATGGATATGGGAGTGTGAACCGAGTATTGCATATTTGACCTTTGAAAATGTGTTTTCTAATTAAAAATTTGTTTCTTTGAGGCACTTATAATGAAGTTAATCAGACTTCTATGCTGTCTATGAAACATAAACGTTTCAGGTTTAAAGTATCCTTATGAATGTGATAAAATCTGCATATGTATTCTGGGCTTTGTCTTTAAAATGTCATTGTTCTAATAAGTGAATTTAGAGATAGTGCCATGTTGATTCTTGCTCTACCCTCCAGTTACCTTTTCTTGGCAACTGACTGATTTGAGTCACATCACTGTTTGAGTCAGTCTTAACCTGTAAAGCTGCTTCATTTAATAAAATAAAACCCCCCAAGCTGTTACCAGGGTCATTCTGCTGCTCTGACAGAATAAAAATAACTGCCCTGTTTGTTCTCCTCTGAAAGTCAGTGGAAACTGGATTATTTCCATTCTGAATCACCATTTGTTCATTCCATTGAGACCTCTCCTTTTAAGACTACAACCAACGTACATGTGTTGTAACTTTGTTTTTTTTTTCCTTGCCTTATGCCATTATCAGTCTGGCATGCTAACTTTCTACTCCCTAGAAACTAATGTGTTTATAGTAAATTATTTCTAGTGTCTCAGTTCCGGTACTACTACCTTAAATTCTCCACCAGAAAATACCCTTTTTTTTTTTTCCCCACAATTCTAGTACTTTGTGTGTTTGAGATGTTTGTTTTTAGGAGATGAGCCTTATCTCTGTGTGTTTTTCATTCGTCTATAAGTCTGGAGGGGTGTAGAGGTGGTTGCAGCCTTGAGCGAGTGTGTGAGGTGGTGGGAAAGTGAAAATATTTGAGGATTGATACACTGAGCTGAATTTATTGTCCATACCAGCCCAAATAACCACCAAGATGAGTGCCCAACCCCCCCCCTCCCCAGAGCTTCTCAGTAAGGTGGTTGTCTCTGGTGTTGTGTGAATGAAGTTCCTCCAAGTGCTGTACTCTTGGTCCTGGGATCTCTCTTTTGCAAAAACTGGAATCACCAACACATAGCAGCCACTTGGCTACAAAGTGGCCCAGGAGAGGAGAAACAGGATGTGATGAGCAAGCTCCTGAGCCTGGCACCTTAGGTGGCTGGCATCTTTGTTGTGCCTGGGGTTGTCATTTGATGTGGTGACTTATCAGCCAAAAAATAATTAGGGGAAAGCATGCTGAAAAGGATTATTTCTTGGCACTGATTCAAGGCAAAGGACTAGACAAGGGAGAAACAAGGTGAGAGGATTGGAGGCTGATGAATCTCATGTCCAGAGTACCATGGACCTGTGACATGGAGGAGGTTATTTGTTACCTAGAAGGTTGTCCTCTCATTTTTATTAAAATTCTGTGTGTTGTCCTGCTATCCTGCAATGAGAGTTTCTAGACAGAAATCAGGACTTGCTTTATGAAATAAGGGGAGAACCTTTCCCCAACCTGATATTGGATATCATTTGGGTCTGTTGTGCTCAGGCTTGTTAATTGCTTATATGAATTGTCTTACCTATAAAAAATGTTGGAATAGGGAAAAAAAGTAGGAGAAAAACTACTGAAAAATAATCTGACTTCTGGAAATATATGATAACAGCAGCAGTATTTTCACAAATAAATGTTGCTGGGGTTCAGTTTATTGATGTAGCCCTTATCACCCAGCCTAATTGATATTTATACCAGCTTATGTTAAATGAAAAGCTTTGTGAACCACAACTGCCAAACCCTCAGTCTTGGGCAGGGGCTGAACAACTTTGCACTTAGTGCATTCCAGAAATATTTCAAATTGGAAATAGCGTGAGGAGCCATCCTGTGCTGAGAGCAAAGTCAAGGTACTTTTGGCTTTACCTGTGTTGACTAAAGCTATGGGTGACAGGGGCATGGCGTGTTTGCAGATTAGCGTAGGTGATGGCTGAGTAGCTCCTTTCTTCACCAGTTTCTCTGTATTGATCCCATTCTCATTTGTTTTTCGTAGTTGCTGATGGCAAAACATGACCTTCTTCAGGTCCTGGGCAGAAGAGCAGTGAATGTGTGTGGAGTTGTATCCCTTTGTGTTGTGGCTGGGGTGGGATCAGTGGTGGTGCTGGGTTATTCCTGGGGATGAGGGGGAAGCTGGGTGCTGCTCACACTGTGGAATGTGCCTCTGAGCTGAGCTGACCAGTAGTTCTCCTACAGCAGCAAAGTCCTCTGGCTGTCTTCTGGGTGCTCCCTGGAGCTCTCCCTTTGGATATTTTCTAGACTTGGTGTTCTTGCTTCTAGAAAAACTCAGCTGCAGCAAAGCATGTATTAGCTAGAGGATATGGGGGAAATTGCCTTGGATGCCAGTTTTGATCTAAACGAGCTCTTTTTTGGACTACTCTTGTAATTTTCTGTTAAAGTATCATTTAAAATCTGCACCTTTAATAATTTATGTAATTTATAAACCTTTGCCTGACTGGGGGAAAGACTCAAGATATCACTTTAAAAAAGCGCTTTCAGCAGTTTCTGGGACAGCATCCAACTCACTGGTGCTTCTCAGGTGTCTCTATCAAACCTCGGCTCTGGAGAGGACAACACACCCTCTGCAGCAGGGGCTGGCTTGTTGGAACCAAACCATTAACCAGTCCTGAAGAGCAGCTGCTGACTTTTGGTGCTCTCTTAGTAGGATTCAGCCAATAGAGCTGGGTCACCATCCCTTGATGTGTTAATTTCTTGGAGTCTCTTGCAGATGTTACCATACAGTTTCTTCTTGCTTCACATCTGCTTGTGCCACCAGGGTGTGAAGGAAAGGATGTGGACTGGGCTGCACTTTGGCTGCTGGCTTTTACATCAGCATTTACAAGATTTAACATCTTGAGTTTCTGTATTGGCTGGTGACAGAGGCAAGGGTTTGCTGCCTGCAGCTGAGCCTGCCTGGTGTGGATAGTTTTGATAGCAGCTCCTGGAAGATTTTTAGGAGGACCTTCAGCTGAAGAATTGTGCCGTAGTGTCTAGTAGATCTGCATTTCAAGTATGTTAGTAAGATCTAGCCTGTGAGTGCCCAGGCTGCCATTACTGTGGAAAAAGTGATATTTTATTTAAATCTATCTCTTGTACCGGGGGTAAGGTCTCTACTTTGCCTGTTCTGTGGGACATCTTTTAACAACCATCCACAAGGGTGCTATGGGGCAGCCTGCTTTGAGCTGTGCCTTTTGATTTCTTGGGGAACAAAGTGAGTGTGTTTACTTGATGTCGGATCAAACTCTTATATTGGAGTTGGCCCTGGATTTTCTGAGTCCCTGGCTGTGAGACAGAGGAGAGAGCAAGCTTTGAGGAGTGGAAAGAGATGATCTGGAGTTCCTCAGAAGTGAGAGACTAAGAGCTGACAGCAGGATGTTTGGTATGGGAGGGATCCCTGATTGTGAAATGTGCTTTTACACCTTTTTTAAGCCGAGCCAAGACTTAAGAGCTGCTCAGACATGCTCTGAGATGTTGTCCTCTTGCTGGCTTAAATCACGGTAGGGATAAAAATTGTGCAAGCAGACACCTCTTTGATCAAGGGAGGCTCCTGCAGGGACCCATGTGGTGTCAATGTTCCTCGAGCCAGTGTGACATTTTCTTCTCAAGCTGCGCAGACCCATGTGTCGAACATTTTATACCTTCTGTGCTGGTGGTCAGCTCATAGACAGGGTTTGCTGAGCTCTCCATCTCACCTCCACAGAAGCAACAACACTTCATATCTGTAAAATAATAGTTAGGAAAAGGCAGCTGAGAGTCATCAGTGTCTCCTTCCCACTTGTGATAAAAGCTTCTTTTAAAAAATCTATTACACGAGTTATATGAGTGTCTTAATTATTTTCCTAAAAGGTTCTAGAGAAAGCGGTGTAAGTTCAGAAATGTGTATTTGTTAGGGGTTCTTTTTCAGTTATTTTAATTCTGAAGGTACTTTATTCCTGCTAGGCATTACAAATTAATGAATTAACAACTTTTGAGTGAGCAGCCTTGTTGGCCTGGGATGCTGACAGATCATCTCTGGTGAGCTGTGCTGGAATGGCTTGTAACATCACTATGCCAGAAGCGTCTGGCCTTCCTCCCTGATGAGGAGGGAAATTCGTGACATCTCGGCCTGCTTTGCATCCCCATCCCGGCTATCAGTTCAAACAATCAGTGAAGATTAGGAGGCTGTTCTGTGTTGGCTGAGGAATGGGTATTCTCCCCCAGGTGCCCTCTTCTGAGGTGCAGTTACCACGGCCTAAGAGCAATTGGCAGCATCTCTCTCTAAAAGTTTACAAGCTTTGCAGATTTTACCACTATAATTTTCTGGGTGATTCCCTGAAAGTAATCCTTTCACAAAACATGGACCTCATATCCAAGACAAGTGTAGTGGTGGAAGACAGGTCCACATACGAGGAGGTAATTATGTAATGTACAGTGTAATTTGCATTTAAATGAAGAAGGGTTGCCTGTAGTTTGTCACGGTGCTTGTGATCTCTCTTTTGCTGCTCACAGGACTGTCCAGGAGGTGAGAGGAGTGCAGACAGTGTGTGGGTCCCTGACTAACTTTGCTAAGGGCTTGAAGAGTGTGAAGGCAGTCACCTGCATTACATTGTAGGAGGAGGGGATGATGCTGGATGGGCAATTGGGTGCTGCAGTTAAACTGTAGAGGTGGACTGAAATTGTCAGAGATGTTAGTAAGACAGGTGCAAAACAACTGAATTGGCAAAGCAGGGAGATGTTTACTCTTTCAAATATTCCTTGATGTGTTTTTGGCCAATTTGAGTGACCTGTGCAGTGAATTGAGTTGGAAGTGATGCACCACCCCGCTGAGTTACTGTGTTATACCCCTTGCTTCCCACCCTCTTGCGATGACTCTTGCAGTAGATGATGTGTAGTGGAATAATTTTTTTTGGCTCTGAGCGTGCCTGCAGGTCAGCAGCCCGGCAAGGGCTCGGAAGAGGCAGTGAGGCTCCAGGAGAGCCTGCCGAGCTGTAGAGGCCAACAGCATCCCTGTGCTCTCCTTCTCCCGAGCTGGTGGCACGATACACTGCAGGGAACGAGCCTGTTCTCTGGAGAGGCGTGTGGGTTCAGGTCCCCCTGGGGCAGAACGGGGCTTTGGGTACAGGTATGTCATAACCAGAGGAGGTTGCTGCTACTCGTCTTGAGCAGCAGCCTGGCTCCTCCAGCTCATGAGTGGTGGCTGAGTCAGCCCCATCCAACTGGGTTTTGGTAAAAGCAGCTGTCATGGAACAAGCCTGTGATTTAACCGGAATGAGCAAACCAACAGTTTTTGTCCGTAATTCTGGGATAAATTAACATCTGGGATTTCATTGTAAGTTTTGTTTTCTTTGTCTATCTGGGTTTTTTTTGATTATTTTAATCCATCCAGTCAGGTTGTGTGGAACAATCCATAGATCCTTATGGGTAAATTACTGCAATAAAATGCAGCTGTCAAGCCAAAACTAGTTGGACTCTGTTCTAGCTCCTGCTTTGTGTAGCAAGGCACTTTACATAGCCATAAAAATTGCTGTTCTGCCAAGTCCTTTGCTTGTGTATACGTACACACACTCCATGTGAGTGCTACTGCCCTGACTATTCACCAGCTGTCTTCTACATTGCACTGCCTCTTGTACAGGAAAAATATCCTTTTGACATTTATATATACATGTTAAAATTACTATGAGATTGTCAGATGCAAACACAGTAAATAAATTTAGACTTAACTCTCTGGAGTGATTAAACTTGTTTTATATTATGCAGTTTGCTTCTAACCCCAGTGGGAGAGTTCTGAGCCCTAACATAAAAGTTTGGAGATGTCATAATGTTAAGAAAAAGCTGTGTTTGTGCAGAGAGGGGCATTACTCTAGGAATAGAGGGATGCTGTGATCAGACAACTCTCTTAAAGGCACATTCTGAAATGAAGATGAGCAGTAGAAAAATCCAGTTGTGGAAGGGAGGGTGTAGATTGACATTAGGGCAGTTGAAGAAATATCCAAGGGAGGCTGCAAAACTGTAATTGCTTAGAGGAAAAAAGAATAGGGTGAGATCAGCTTTCTGCATCAGCTATGAAACAGCTCAGGACTGCAGGCTTTACCACCAACATCTTCTAGCTGAGCGATTTCATTGTTGTATAGACAGAGACAAAATCCAGCTTGGCAAAGCTTCCTCGTGTTGGTTTGGATATCCTGTGTGTCATCCCTGTGCAGCAGCAATAAGGCGTGGAAATTGCTTCTTTTCAAGAAATGTGTCCAGTTACTGGTAATCCCAGTAAAAAGTGCAGTGGGAGTCACAGACAAAGATTAGTGTGAGTCACAAGGAGGCTCACCCTTGTTTATTAGAACTCTCCAATAAAGGTGCTCTTAAGTAGTCTCTGTCGTGCTGCTCATGTGTGCTTGTAGTTTGGGGAATTTTACCCATTTGTTTATTTTCAATGACTTTGGGATCACTGCATATACTTTCTGTATGATTCTTTTATTCTACTTTTCCTATTAGATTTTATAGTCTAATGCAGCTTAGCACATCCCTAGCAGCTGGCTGCCGTTGGCATTACAGCACCACACTCTTATTTCTTGGCCAAAATTATTATCTGTGGGTTTTCATCTGTGCAAGCTGTTTGTTTATGCACTGAAAGTATCTGTTCTTATGCCTGCTTCCAGCAGGCAATTTGCTGGCCTAGTTTGGTATGGATCTGCATCCTTGTTGCCTACTGCAGTGATGATATATTGATCATGGAAAACATTTCTGTGATTTTGGGCAGGTCCTATATAGGAAGGCTGAGGAATGGGATAAATCTATGCTGGAAAATGATATTGAGCTGACAAATATCTGATATTCTTGGAAGAATGATTAAATGGTCATGAAGTCAGCAAGAAGAGGGGGAAGAAGGGAGAAAAAGCCCAGGCAGCAGAATTTGGGTCTTTCAAGGGCTGGGGAAGAGGATACTGAGTTTTGACCCTTGTAGGAATGCATTATTTCAAAATGTTGAAATTTTCTGTTCCTTGGTTTTGACTCAGGGTGTATATTTGTTTTAATTTAAAACTAGTCACATGCTTAGGGCTATGCTTAAGTTTAATCCTCATGACTAAAAATTAGAGCCCTATATCAGCCTGTGATGGAGGAGTGCTGGCTGTTGGTGGTCCTCATCTCTGTCCTGCCAGGTTGGCCATATGGCTGTATTGACCCAGGGATGGGGAGAGGAAGACCAGGGAGTTAGAAACAGACTTTTCAGTAATACTTACAAACTTACGAGACGAGTGTGACAATTACCTTGTGCTAGAAAGAAATGTCTTTTGTAGTTATTGATTATTTGGTTTATGCCATTAACACTTCATGTCTGGTTGACTTAAACATCGGAAAAACGATGACCAGCATGGTCAAAGGTGTTTTGTCACTAAGTGTTGTAAATAAAAACAAGAGAACCCAAAAAGAATCCAGAGGTATGGGAAATGGAACTCTGGGCTAGATTGGAAATGGTTGTTTCACTTTCTCTTATGGAGGCTGCTTCCTCCTGAAGAATGAGGAAGAGCAGCACTGACTGCTTGCTTGGCTTTACTCTCTTCTTTTCCCCGCCCCATGGACATTGCCCCTGTAGTTGTCCCCTGTGTGCTTGTAAGGTCATTGTACAGGCAGTTCCCAGGCTACACCATCATCTTTTTTACTTCCTCAGGAAAATCCATATTGAAAACCTCTGCAAAAGCATTTCTAAGGCAAAACACAGACGTAAGGTGTGCAAGCCATTGGGAGAGGTAGAATTCAGTGTGTGCTCTCAGTGTAGGTCAGAGAACTATCCCTTTACATAAGTGCTGTAGGAAAGTTACTCAGTGACCAGGTACTCACTAATGGTATTTGTGGATTGGTAAACTTGTGGTTAAAAATATGTGCTGCAATTTGGCAAGCTTTGTGGTGTTTGAGATTTTAATTTAAAACCTTTGATCCTGGAGGCCTATAGGTAAGGCAGTTTCAAGGACTTACTAAGTCTTTTGACTCTATGATTGCGTAGAAAGGCTGCAAAAAGGCTCAAGACCAACAAAACTCAGTAAACATGTGATGGGCTCTGTCTCTGAGTGCTCTATTCTGCCCTGCTCTCCCTGGCAGTGGGGTTTTTGATGCCTGGCATTGGCAAACCTGGAGCCGCAATGTTTCCATTGGCAGGGACTGACCACGCTGACTGCTGAGTCCCCAGGGCTTTTGCAAAGCATTGCAGTGGAAGGCAGGCCCTGCAAAACCATGAGATTCTTGTAAAAATTGGGAGGTTTTTAAACCTCTGTTCAATAGAACAGATGGTTTTTGTGTGAAATTGAGTCACTGAATCATGCAATATTCAATGCAATAAGCTGCTTTCAGCAGCTGCAATGAGTGACGCTTTGAGCTGGCTGGGTGAGTATGTTTGTTGAGGGTCTCTGTGTACTCATGTGCCATTAGAGGGTCCTGCTGAGCCAGACTTCCCGTGGTGTGCTCAGTCCCACTCCCCACAACCCCACCAGGTGAGCTCCTGCATGTCTGGGCTCTGACCAGCATCCTTATCACCCCTGCACCAACAGCAGCTGCTGTGGACCAGGCTGGTGCTCAAGGCATGCTGAGCAGTCTGGACAGAGCCTGGGGCATCCTGCAGATGTGTGTGAGGCAGCTGTTCTCCTACACCTTCCTGACATGCTGCCTGGTAATTGGAATGGCTTCAGGAGCTCCCTCAGGGTGCTGCTCTGCTGGATTCAACAGGGAGTAAATCTTTTTTTCACTGAGGTTAATGAGCACGAGGATTCCCAGCCTGACATATGGGCAGAGCTTTGCCATGCAGCCCTGTGTGATGTCCCACTCAAGGCAGAGATATTTTTGAACCTAACTTGGGGTACCTTTATTTCTATATCTCTTACTATTTTCTATATGCATGATTTTTTTTTTCTCATAGACACTAAAAGCACAAGTGCTGTAGACACTGTGATTGTATCTTCTATAAACTGAAGTAAAGAATGGAGAACAATGAAAACAAGCAGCAGTAAACTTACTGTCTGTCCTGTCCTCAGATTTTCACCTGGGGCTGGGGTATGGAAGTTAATAATAGTCATATTGAATGTCCAGTCAGTACTCTCTGGTGTCTTATATTGTGTGTATATTTTTAGAAGACAGTCAGGTTTGAGTAATTTATTTTATAAACTGTTACCTCTAAGATAAAAGATTATTCAAAAAACAGTTTATTCAGTGACGCCAGTATTTCCTGTGAGAGCTGCTCCTGCATCTGGCAGTACTTGAGGATAGGTTGAAATCTGTGTAGTGTTTCACAAAAGCTGTGAATCAATGATGGTTGTGTCAGAGATGGAGAGGAGGTGTCCAAGCACACAGTCTGTTTCAGGCTACAGATGCCTTCTGTGCTGGTGAGGGGCTGCACAGACGTCCTGTACTGTCAGGGAATGAGTTGTGAAGGGTGGGAGAGGGCACCTAAAAATATCTGTTGGTATGTGCTTTTGGTAGTGCTGGAATACCTCATCTGGCCTGCAGTAGTTGTTGAGGTATACCCAGAAATTCATCTGTTACCATTGTCTGTGAATAAAGATGAAGCTTGTATTTTTGTTTGGATGCTGAATAAACTTCCTGAATTGAATTGTGACTTGATGAGTGCCTTCAGAAATGAGGCAGGCTGTGTGAGAACAAACTGAAAACAAAAATCAGGGGAGCAAAAGTTTGAAAGGAATAGCTGAGCGACTTTTTAAGTGTGAAATAAATGACACTGGTGAGGGTAAACCAGAGCAGAACTGATTCCACACAGATTCCCTGTATACCTCTCCTGGGCACGTGCAGCCAAGCCTATTTTTATGTTGTCTGTGCTGGAAGAGAGGAGGCATTTTCTATTGGCACAACCCCAGGGGCTCCTGAGAAGTGGATGCTAGCATTCCCTCGGATGCTGGGGCATTTGTGGGGCTGTGTGGAGAGCCTGGTGTTACTCATATGTGCTAGTAACAAAACACCTCTGTTCTATGTATTTTTTCTTTCTTAGCTTCCTTTACAATCTCTCTTCATAAAGCGGACAACACCACAGTTATGATTAAACCGAGACCTGGTCTTTCACCAAGCTGTCAAATCCGCATGAAAAATGTCATCAGGTCTGAACTCAAGATTAATCCTGGGGAGAATGTGACTTTTACCTTCACCTGTACTACTCCAGAGAAATATTTCATCACGGAAATTCAGAAAAATATTGGTAAGATGAAGATTTTTAATTTTTTCCCAGTGATAATTTTCCTCCAGTAAAACAACATGCTTTTTTTTTCCCTGCTGCTGTATTAAGATATCTGCCATAATCTTAGGTATGAAGAAATCTTTGAGCACTGATAAATAATCTTGAATGACTGCTACTACTTTGCAGGCTGAAGAAGTCTGTATTGCAGCTGGAAAAATTATTGTTGACTTGACTGTGTTGGAAACAACTAGAAGGCAGTTTGCTGCATCAATTCCTTGCTGCCTTTCCTTTTCCTACAGTTTATAAATCCATCAAAGAATCTTTTTGTTTCTGTCAAAAGCTTCTGAACACTTATAATAAAATGCATTTGATGAACAGCTTAGTTGTGTCTATAAGGACAACAGAAACACTGAAGACCTGCACATGTTTCTTTATCTTTAACGAATGTTATTGAAGTCAAGAAACTGTAAATTCAGAAGTGTAGCTAAAGCATCTTCTTCTTTGAAAGTTATCCCTGGTGTATGTATTCTTTAATGGCATGAACACATGCTACTTCTCAACTAGATCCCAAACTTCATTGGATATTCAGTCTTTAGTAACATCTTCATTATTTTGGGGGTGATGTTCAAGGACAATTCTCTTCATGTTTTGGAATTTTATTTATATGATTCATGCAGAGAGTAACGCTCACTGTATCTCTCAGACTTGCAAGACACACTTGTGATATTTATTCTTTTAAGTTGAAGCCTAGACATGGATTAAAGTATACTTATTTTGAATGTCAATCAATTGTTTGGATTTTTCAGATAAAAGTTTTCTGGGTTCCCCCCAGAATCCTGCAGTGGCAGTTGTTCCTCCAGGCACCAAGGGAACAAAAATGAAGTTCATGGCAAGCAGTAAAAAATTTAAAGATTATTGGTTTGCCAGGAACTCTCTGAGGGACATGGTATAAAATGAATTCTCTAGATCTGTAATTTCCAGCTCTCTTGACACTGCATTTCTCCCTTTTGCCCATTTAGACTCTGCCCTATTCACCAAATACCTTCTAAATTCTTCAGCAAACAAGGTGGAATACTTGGGACAATGAATCCCTCCTATTAGTCAGCCTGACTAAAGCAGGTTTATCCTGTCTATTCTATGGGCTGGGAGTCCTGTTTGGAGACAACCCATGACCACGTTATGGGAGTGTCTTTTAGTGCACATAGAGGAAAAGATGAGTGCAACCTAAAAATTGTGATAATAGCGAGGAAGGGGAAGTACCAAACTCCCCATTTAATGGAATGCTTTCCAGAGGGTATCACAGCTCTTCTCTCTCTGCATTTAGACTGTGTGTCAGGCCCATGTCCCTTTGGAGATGTTCATCTTTACCCACCGGGGCTACCTCGCCTTAACAGGACTTACATCTGGGACGTGAAGGCAAGTACAAAAGCTGGACTTGAACTAAAATTTTCTACCTCGTGGCTGAGACAGATTGAACCAGGAGAGATGTGCCCAGACTCTGTTAGCTACAGCATCAACAGCTGTATTGATAAGGCCACGGTCAACATTGGCACCTTCTGCAGGAACGGCTCTGTGTCTCGTGTCAAGCTGCTGGGAGGAGTTGTCATGTCCCTGCACCTCCCGTGGCACTTGCCTCTCACCACCTCAGGCTTCAACATAGCCAACAGGGCTTCCATAAAACGTGAGTACAGAGTAGCACGCCTGCCTCCTGCAGACTGCAGCAGAATCTGTTTCAACCTTTCTCCACAGCTAACCTTCCAGTGTTGGTGCTGCTGTCCTTAACTCCCTTCCACTTCGTCTTTTCTGAAACTGTTGTATGATTTTTAGTTTGGTAAGATGGTGCTCTTCTGTAGCCAAAATATCCCAGTTTGGTCAATTGTTAATTATGGAAACTGCTCTGTTGCTGGTTTTGGTATACATTAATAATTTAAAATCTCTTTAAACTTCCCAAAACTTAAACATACCTGCTTTTATGTTTTTGTGCATTCAGCTAGGTGAGACTTGGTGGTATAATTAAAATGACACAGAGTTTTTTGCTGGTTGCAGTGTGTAGTTGGGCTTGTTTATTTTTTTTAAAAAAAAGCGTCTTTAACTTCTGGAGCCTTGAACCAATGCCTCTCTTTAGGAGAGGAGTGGGAAAAGGTGAAGCAGTGCCTGGAAGGCACAGGAGGCTGCATAAATACATTTATCTGTTTCAACCTGCACAGTAACATAAACTGTTGTGTAATAATCTTCCTGAAAGACCTGGAATATTATGCAGTAAACAGTGGGTTACTTTGTAATCTCATGACAAATTTTGCACTGTACTTGAATTCTAGTGTTGTTGCTATCAGTTATAAAAGAAACCTGGTCCAGGTTCAAGCTTCTAGAACATGAGTGTTTTGTAATTCCTGGCAATTCCTGTAATTCCTCACAGTTGCACATCATCACTGGAGTCCTAGAGTGGGACCATAATCTCTATGTACCCAACTTCACACTGCCAAGAATCATCCAAGGATAAAGTGTCTTACACAGCCTGCACAGTTCATATTTGTGTTTTATTATGCTTATTTGAGGCTCTTTGCTGATGTGCTTTTGTTAAATTTAGGAGGTTTTTGTAAAGAGAGCTACATGCTGCTATAAAAGCTTGGCTCTTTTGTTTCCCAAAACCCAGTGAAGCAGAAGCAGCTCTCAGGTTATATGTTTGCTCTTGTGAAGCCAAATGTAGAAGTAGGAATTAGGATCTTGCCTTTGCCAATAATAAAGACTTGTCTGTGCATGTGCTTGAAAGGTTAACCTGCTAAATTGAAAATGCAGTATTAATACGTTCCTTATCTTTTCTGTAATTGAAGACATAAGAATCAACTCAAGAATATGTTTAATTCTGAGCGTTTTGTAAAACCTAACCTGTGGCTGGAGTGGGTGATCTCACTGTCAGAATAAAAAGTTTCTGCTTCTTGAATGCTAGATATGCCAGTGTGTCTTCAGTAACTGGAACTTGTTTTATATGTTGTGATTCCCTCCCTGTTTTAGGGTTATGCATCATTGAATCCATTTTGAAGGGGGAGTCTTCCATCACCCTGATGTCCCCTAACTACCCACTGGGCTTTCCAGAAGACGAGCTCATGACATGGCAGTTTGTGATTCCTCCCAACATGAGAGCAAGCGTGTTCTTCCACAACTACAGCCTCTCCAACTGCGAAAGGAAGGAGGAGAGGGTGGAGTACTACATCCCTGGCTCTCCCAGCAACCCGGAGGTGTTCAAGCTGAGTGACAGCCAGCCTGCCAATATTGCTGGCAGTTTCAACATGTCCCTGCAGGGCTGTGATCAGGATGCCCAGAACCCGGGCATTCTTCGCCTGCTCTTCCAAGTCATCGTTCAGCACCCGCAGGTTGATGAGAGTAAGTACCTGCCTGCCCCTTCTGTTGCTTTTGCTTACAGATGTCTGGACTGAGCACCACAAGGGAGAGAAATACTCTTTTTTGTTATTTTCCTAGAACTTTGGTCCCTCTGTGAGTTTAAGGAGGTTGCCAAGCAACGCTGAGGCCTGTTTTATTGCCCAGGGTACCACTGGCCGCCAGTACAGCAAGGCGAGCAGTGATGCTGAAATTTGCAATTTGCAATGGAGTATTTAGTGCTGGTCTGTTTTTTGCACCATAACTTATGAATGGAGACTCCTTTCCCTATCCAGCACCTGAATCATGTAATTGAAAAATGCCTTTAACAGTTTTGCTTTTAGACATGAGACTCAACATTTTAAAGAAAATTCTTAAAGCGTGAACCCAGTTTTTTGTTCCCTACATGAGCAGTTGCACTTAACAAGATGAAACCTGCTGTCACCATAGGTAGCAAAATCTGTGGCATTAACTGGTGAAATGAGAGATGTAAAATTGTCTCTGTATTACTAATGGCATCATTATGCATCTTTCCTTCATTTCTTTCTTTCTTCCTTTGAGTTTTGTTTTGCTTCCTAGAGAAGGTTGAATATCAACAAGTGTGAAGAAATCACATTAAACACAAAAGTTGTCAGTAAGCTATTCCACTAATATTCCCTACATTTTTTTCTCTACACTAAGAATTTTTTTTCCTGTTTTCTAGCCCAAAATTCAGATTGGTTTAGCACCATGTCTTGTAACACCAGAGCATTTCTCTAAAAACAGAAATAAAAGGCCTGTCTAGGTAATGAGACATGGAGTTGGTAATTTAGCTTCTGACTGCACAGCTCTGACCTCAGTTCAAGGTGGAGGTTAATAATCAAGGTGCACTCACTGCAGAGGAGCAGGTGGACAAAAGTCCACACTTGACTGCCACTGAGTCAGGAGCTACTTAAAGGCTTTCCAAGTAATTTTAGAGAGAATAAGGTTTGAATCTTGTGCTCTGAACTCATGTATCCAGAAAGGATCTGTAGCATCTCACAGTTACAATTCTTCATTCTTTGTCTGTCTAGCTTGGCTCCATTTATGAACAGCAAATCCTCACAGAATTGTTAACAAAATCGTGTTTGCTTCCATTTGTTGTGTGTTGCATCTTGGAAGCTAGACAGAATGAAAACATTATATTTAGTTAATCAGCTTTATCTCCCTTCTTGTTTGGAAAGCAAAAGGAATTTTAATATATTTATGGCCAGTAGACCAGACGATAATCACGTAAAAAATTAAAACCAGGCTGTCATTCGTGAATGAAATACAAGCAATAAACCACTTGGATTTAAGAGGCAACAGTGGTTTCTCTAGGGATTTTATAGGATTTCATGATTGAATTTGTAGTTATATAAGTTCCATCAAAGATTAAAATTCAGCCCTCAGGTTGCCATCTGCAACATTGCTCTTATTAAAAATGCATTGGTATCTGCATATTCTCAAAGCTTCCCAAACATTTGGGTATTCCACAGCTGTTTGTGATGCTTGTCATTAAAGAAGAAGAAAACACAGCTCTTTCCAGTCACAATAACTTCTTGATCTAACTCTTCCTGTGTTTAGCTGCTGCAGGACAAAACATTCTGAAAAATTAGAACCTTGTGGTAGGAGTCCTAGGCTACGTGCTTGGTTGTGCAAATGACTTAGATTTGACCACTTGCCTTTTTGTCTGCCTGATTTCTCACACAGGAGAAAGCTACTTTATTCACCTTTTGTCTGTGACTTTGAAATCCATAGCTAAAGCTGAAACCAGAATATTAAGAGTAGTAATAGATTGTGTGTGTATAGGTATACTATTTCCCCCCCATCCTTTGTAGAATCATTGAACGGTTTGGATTGGAAAGAACCCCTAAGATCATCCAGTTCCAGAGTGCATTGCCATGGGCAGGGACACTTCCACTAGGCCAGCTTGCTTTCTTTGACATCCAGGGGAGGCTGCCTTATTAACGGCACCAGGATGTTGCATGGATCCAAAATGCATCTTTCCACATGACTGTCAATCTTTATGAACTATGCTTGCTTTTTTTACTCCTTCCTTCTATTTTCTCCTTCCAGATGTTCCAAGAGCTGCTCATATAATGGGGTGAGAAGAGGTGAAGGAAGTTCTGCTTGAAGTGCTTCTTGCCTGTAATTGCTCTGGGGTGTTTCTCATTGCAGATGTCACCCATTTGGTTGACCTGAGCAAGGAGAAGAACATGACTGTGACAATACACTCGGAAAGGTGGCCCAACCACATCCCCCTCATGTCTGAACCCATATGCCTGATCTGCAAGGATCCTCGCACCTGCGACCGTGTCTTGACGTTAACCTCTGGCGCTGCCTACAGGATCTCCTTTCTGTGCAAGGACTTGTCCCGGCTGAGGATCACGGCTGAAAAAGGCATAGGTATGACATGCTGTTTCATGTACATCATGCTGTTTCTTAGGGAATGCTTTTCCATATTTTTTCCCCAGGGGTCAGCCAAACCTGCTCCCTTGCCTTGGCTTTAAATGGATTGAGGTTGAAAACCAGGTGTTGGCCAGCTGGGCAATGGGTGCAATGAATCTGGAGGTGACCTTGTTCAGTACATCATTCTACCTTTAAGAATAGAAACTGTGTAGCTGTCCCTAGAAGGGAAGAGGTAGAAGTCACCTAAGTCGCTGCAAATTACGGAAACAGAGCCAGAGACCCATAAATCTGCCCATGAAAATGCAGGACCAAGGTTATCCTTAGGAGTGCGTCTTGGTCTGCATGCATGTCCCCATGATGCAGGATTTTCCCAAATGCTTTCATTTCAGGTGGAAAAGAGATTTAAAGTATCCGTACCTTGACTAGTCTGCAGCACTGTCCCAGTCAGCAGGTGTATATTGAGTGAGGACCTTTGAATATATTTGTTTGTTTCTTTAGTGTCCTGCACCTGTTAAGGAAAGTTCTTGAAATACAAACGTGTTTGGATAAAGGTTACTAAGAGAGGATGTTTTCTTGGGTAGGTGCTTATCTGGGTCTGTAATGCAAACCTGACAGTACTCTGCATATGCCCAGGTATTTCCTCTGCAAGAAATACCCAGCCCTTGGGATTTTGCTTTTGTTTTTGCAGGCTGTATGGATATTCGTTGGTGTCTGAGGAAGAGCTATTCCCTTTCAGTGCCCAAGGCTATTACACGATTGCCAATTCGACTGCATAAGTTTATTTGGAAGCTCTTGGCTACTGACCTGATCAATGTAGAAATTATGTCTCCGTCCTTGAAACTTCAGCATGTCCCAGAGCAGAGGTGCAACACGAGCTACAGTTACAGCATTGTTAGTGCCACCCCAGAGACAGAGCTGAATGTTGGTGTGTTCTGTCCTGGTGGATCTATTGAAAAGATTCAGATGAGGAATAATATCACCATATCCTTAAAAACTTTTGGTAAAGGATTCATCAATGAGTCTATCCCTCAGGATCTGAAAATGTCTTTTGTGCCACATATTAAAGGTAAAGATTTTAAACTACTTGTTCTACAGTGATACATCTCTCAATAGGCTTATTAAAGCAGCTATGGATAAACAGAAATTAGGAATTCAATCCTTTAACAATGGCTCTAGGACTAGACTCTAGAATCAGTCTTTATCTGAAGCAGTGATCTGGTTTGTTTTGGGAAGAGAGAAGGAGCTTTATTTCGGGAAGAGAGAAGGAACTTTGTATTCCAGGTAGTGGATAGTTGATTGTGGCAAATTCTGCAGGTATGTGTTTATTGTAATAGCACTGATGCAGGAAAGGATGATAATTATCAAGACTAAGTTTTCTTTTCTTCTTTCCCTTTGCTCTAGATGAGTGCACGTTCACTGTGACTCCAAATCCAAAAGCTAAGGTTTACTTGCAGACTCCCAACTGGCCTGGCGGTTTACCTCCTTATGTTTCCATCTCCTGGTTCATCGTTGTGCCCAGCAAGCAGACTGCCCACCTGGGGTTCTCCAAGGACCGCATGGGCATTGCCTGTGAGACGGGCCGTGCCTATGTCAACATCAAGGAGGAGACTGCAGGAGCGGAGGAGATCGTGCGCCGCGAGGACGAGCTCCTGCCCCAGCCCCGAAGTATGCACCGCAGCTTCTGGGTGAACGTCTCCAACTGCAAGCCTGTGGATAAGACACAGCTGACCTTGCAGTTCTGGGTGACTTTGGCTGACAAGCAGATAGGTGAGTCCTGTAAGGTCGTGGTGGTTTGTTTTCTGCTTGTTTCCTTACTTTCCCTTGAGGTAACATTAACGGATGATGGTCTTCCTTGGATGTAGGCAGTTTGTGAGCTTCTCACCTTTGGAAAAGTCTGTCCCTCAAAAACTTTGAAGAGTTTCAGCTGGGTGTTTCTAGGAACTGGGGAGGAAGGAGGGGATTTAATGTGGTATGGTTTTTTGGGGGTTGGAGGTGTGTTTCTGGGTTTTCTTTCATTGACACAAGAAATGGCAAGGATCGAGATAGTAAGACTAGATTTCATTAAAAAAAAAAAAATTAGCTTTTTTAATTGGAGTCAACAGACAGAATATATAATAAGATCAAGCGATGTTTTTCCCTTCCAGGGTCACAGACCTAGCGAACAGCTTGGGATTTGATTATGCAAACTTATTCATCCGAGTAGTCCTTACTTTATGTTAGCAGTTCAATTAGTCTTAGTGTTCACATGAGCAAGAAATCCTCCCTAGGACAGGTCTGACCATTTAATGGAGATTGGGCCCTGACTGCTAGCAGCAAGTTCTGTGTTCTTGTTCTCTTTCATCTCCCTGAAACATAAACAGTTTTTAAAGGAAAGATGAGGGGGCATTTTTAGGCTAGGCTTTGCTTATGTAAATTTGCTTCACATTTGCACTTTCTAATTTTTTGATCTTTTTTTTAATCTATACTTCTTTTGAAACTTGCAGCATTTTTCTTTGCTCATGCATGGACTTTTGTAATCAATTTTATGACTCCTAGAAAACCCCAGGTCAACACAACCTGTGTATTTCAGAGGAAAGGATGGTTTTGAGGGGAAGCTGTGGAAATGCCACTATTTCTTAAGTATTTCTCTGTTTCTTTCTGTGCTTTCATCTCTTCCTCGCCCATTCAGCCAGAGATGTGTGAGGTGCTGAGGGTAAGTTTAGCAGTGCATGAGCTGTATCAAAAACTCTTGGAGATGGGTGGATTGGTTGGGGTTTTTGGTTGTGCGCTGCCAGCAACAGGAGTTTGTTGTTGCTTGGCCTCCAATCTTTTGGAAATGGCTTGTGTTGCCCTGTGGCAAGCATGGCTTAGGAACTACTGCTCTGCCAGCAGCTGCTATGCTTAGAAGCTCTTAAAGGAGTTCAAACCCAGACAGATTTTAGCAGAAATCTGGGTATTCCTTCTTTTACTCAGTGTCCTTGTTCATTGTCTGTTTGCAGACCTTGGAATCATAATTGCTGTGGTGGCCGGGGCTGGAGTTCTCACAGTGATTGGACTGACTGTGTACTGTGTTAAGAAGTAAGTTCATAATCCAGCATGTGTAACTTAGCAGTTCAAGGAGGCATTTTGGGAGAGCTGCTGGCCCTCTGTTTCATGTGTTGATATCCTTCGAACCAGGGTCTAAAGCATGAGGAAGGAAATGGTGGTGGAAGTAGTGTGACCCCAGAAAATGCTTTTTACTCTAGACNGATTGGACTGACTGTGTTCTGTGTTAAGAAGTAAGTTCATAATTCAGCATGTGTAACTTAGCAGTTCAAGGAGGCATTTTGGGAGAGCTGCTGGCCCTCTGTTTCATGTGTTGATATCCTTCGAACCAGGGTCTAAAGCATGAGGAAGGAAATGGTGGTGGAAGTAGTGAAGTCTCATTAGTTCAACCTGCTTACCTTGACCTTGAGTGCAGGCTTTTGGGTGTACTATAAGTCAGGTGTTGGTTGGACCTCCTCAGCAGTCCCTGCAACATGAAACCCCAATGAATGTGGCTGTTGCATGCATGACTCCACTCAAGTCTTTGTTCAAACAAGCTGTGAACTCACACAGATATACCAAGAGTTTTCTTTCATCCACACAGCCTCCAGCAGCTTCTGGAGTTTGCCCATCGAGTAAGAGCAATTTTCTGTGAAATGAGCCCTTGGGGAGAGAAGTGGGTTGTGCAAAGCTTACATGCATGGCACTCATACAAGCAGAGTCTGAAGTCATTGATAGCCTGGGCTTTCTGATACATGTATGCTCAGTGCTGTCCAAGTGGTTGGGTCCTGAAGCTGTAGAGCTGGAATGCATTTCTGCAATATGGTGACTAGTGCAGTTAGGAGCACGTTTTCCTGCCATGCAGGAAAGACTTTACAAATACAGGCTTAAAAGTCTTCAGTTCAGCCTTTGTTCTTTCCAGTTTAGGGACAGTCACTCAGGAAAGCATAATTAGAAAAGTTCATTTGGCTATCAGTTTGATCCACTATCTTATCTTCAGTAACACAGCCTTTGTGAGGATCTAATGGTCTCTGGGTCTTAATAATGCCAGTGGATCTTGTGGGACTCGGTACAGTGCACAGCCAGGACCCCAGTGCTTGGGAGACCATTGGAGTTAATCTTGCACACTTCAGGGTCAGCAGAGCAGCAGTGGGTAACCAGATAGTGTGAAGTTGTTTTCTGCTCTGTTAAAAAATAATGTCTAGTCTCAAGAGTTATTTCTCCCAAAATTGCAAGTAAAGCCTTTAATCCAGGTAGGCTGCCTGACACTGTGTGGTTGGGATGAGTGAACAGAAGCTGTTGTTATTGAGTTCCAACACATTAGACATGTTGTTCTTGACCTGCTAACAATTTCACCTCTGTAACAGGAAGAAGAAAACCCAGAATCCCGTGGTGGGAGTGTACAATGCTAATGTGAATACCCAAATGCCTGGAAGAAAAGGCTTATTCAGAAAAGGGAGGCAAAACAATGAGTCTCATGTCTATGCAGTTATTGATGATGCTGTGGTCTATGGACACTTGCTGAAGGAGTCCAATGGCTCAGTTGCTCCAGAAGTCGATGTGTACCGGCCTTTTGATGGACCCATTGGTAGCTTGCCACCTTCTCCACCTCCACTCTCCTTCAGGAAAGACATTAAACACTCTTCTAACACCGAGGAGGAGCCTCCGCCCCTGACGGACACAGACCAAGACAATTACACATTTGCTCAACAGAAATCAGGGCAGTCAGAGGACAATGGAGATGCAAATAAAAAGGATAAGGGAGATACATGTGTGCCCTTGCTGGAAAATAAGGAACAGGATGGTTAAGTGGAGTAATTTTATGCCAGGTATAGCAGTTTCCTGTGGAAACACAGGCATGAGGAGAAAAACATACTGAAGAGGAGTGTTATTTTTAAATATGTTTTTATCTTGTTTTGTTTCATGTGTGTGTTTTCAGTTGTTTTTTGTCCTTTTTTCTTTTTTTTCAACTTCAGCTGTTGATAGCTTTCAGTTTTAAAGTGAACACCTAGCAAACTGAATACCAGTCAGGACTGATTGTGAAACAGGTGCCAAAGGTGTGCTTCTGCTTTTTACCGGAAGGGCATCAGGAAAGTTAATTCTTAACCACCAGCTTAAAACTGGCCACTGATAGTGGGGAGAGTGTTCTGTCCAGTATTTCCTCCCCTCACAAGCCATTATTTGTCTGAGTGTTGGTTGGTGGCTCCTAGAAGATGCAGACTGCATCACTGTTTCAAGGCAGTTCCAGGCTGCACACATCCAGGTGATCTGCTAATGTCTGACCAAAGGTGGGGACACCGTCCTTTCTGTCACTTGCAGCTTGAAAATCCGTCAGATTTAGCATGCCAGTGGCTTTGTGAGTGTAGTGAAAGACCACGTATGCTGCCTGGAAGAGCTCCGTGTCTGTAAATCAGTGTGATCACTTGAGCTCAGGCTCTTCTGCTCCTTCAGAAGATAAGTTACGAGTTTTCTCTGATTTTTGACTGATGTTGTTATACTTGGGTTGCACCATGTGAGCTTACACCAAAGACTATTTTATTTGCTCTTTGACAAAAACAGTTTCAAAAGTCTAAACCAATTTGTGGTTCTGTTCAGGTGCCTGTGATAGTCACATTTTACTAATACCATGCACTTTTGGTTCAGGTGAGAGTAAGGATTCAATGAAGAAATAATGATGTGATCATTCAGCTGTTTACCAGTGCTTTTCACTTCACCTGTTACTAAGGTTTAAAATACAGGGTAAAGAAAATTGTGTACAGCAGCTGTTATCTCTGAAAATCAAAGAAGGAATCCATAAGAAAAGCCTGGATGTTTTAATTTTATTATTATTATTATTTTTGTGTTTCAGTCTGAATTTAGCAACCATGTTATGATGGTGGAGGCAGTTCTTGACTTCTGGCAGAACTTACACTTCAGTTGTCTAGCTGCCCCTGAAAGGTATCTCTTAAAATCAGGTCTCATTTTAAGTGCTGTAGTTAGCATGCCCCTCAGTTTTTGTGCCTTTGACAACACTTTGTCCAGGTGTGCCATTTACTGAGGGGGTTTGTAATTTTGTGTGCTGCACTAGACTCAACGGAGAATTCCTCTCCAAATACTTTACCATGGCTGTTCCTGGCCTAGCGATACACAGAGGTGACATGAAACTTTTAGACAAGTGTTGCATGCAGTGATGCTAAACATATAACAATATTTAAAATTAAAATGCCTTTATTAGAAACCTTACTGTTTACATTAACTAAAAATGTGGATTTCTTCCTGTGTTAACTATGCTGGCATTGCTCATTTACTATTTGGCCAAGTACATGTATTTAACAGTGTGTTAATAATCCTTGGACCACTACACAATTCAGTATAAAGTCATATCTAACAGAGTTTTCCATAGCATGTATCAAAACATATGCCAGCTAAAAGTGCCTTTAATTGTTTGAGGTATCTTCCTGCTCATTTTTATCACTTTCAACACAGAAATGTGTATTCCTAGATCTCTGGCTACTCGCTGGGATCACATATTTCAAAGTGTACTTTGGATCATTTGTACTAGTGGATCATTTTGATCTCATTAGAGAACTTAAAAAGATTTCTGCGATACTGGTATCAGTTTTTCTCAGGTAACTGAATTGCCAAAAATGTTTTTTTTATCAGAGTCGTCTACTTGTGCATTTGTCTGGTCAGTGTTCCTCACTTCTGTTTTATTGAATAGACTGTAAAAGAAGTTCAAGGCTTTCTCATCCCTCCAGCTCAACTTCTGCAGTTCCTTAGATGAAATTTTTAGTTTGTGTTCCTTGTAACCAATATGAAGAGAACATAATGGAGGTTGGGCTTTTGTTCACAACCTTTTGATCCTTGAGAATATGATTCTTGTTGACTAATACTTTTATGTGTTCCATTTTAACTCAGCTTTTCATTTGGCAATATAAACCTTAGTTTAGAGATGTCCCCAGTCTAAGGTTGGCTTTCACTGTGCTTATTTGGTGTGTCTAAAGAAAGAGTTCAGGCACAGATTGCAGTTTGCTTTACATTAAGAGAAAGGTGTGACTTAATATTTTTAAATTAAATAAATAAATCATAATGCTGCTGCCAACTGGAGTAACTTATGTATCTCCTTTTAATGTGTGTGTGAACTCAGGCTGAAGTGTTTTGATATCTGCCTGTCGGTAGCTATGCCATCGTCCCAGACAGTAGAAAGGGATTTCTAGGGAACCTGGTTTCCTGGGATAATAAACTGCTCTCTGTGCATGTCCTTATTCTTGCATTGCCAGTGATAATGCTGTTGATGACTGCTTTTAAAGGCATGTGTTCAGATCATTGAGCAGAAGGGTTGTAAAATATTTGTAGATTTCCTATAAAAATAAACAGTTCCGTGGCTTCTCAGTAGGGTCGAGATGTTTGTAATTTATTCATGCCCAACTGACACATACAATTGAATTCAAAATTAATTTCCTTTCAGGGATAATAGCACATTTTATGAACAGTCCTTCAGGCCAGCAGTGACCCTTATGGAAATGAGTGAAGCCCTTTTTGTTCTAAATACAAGCTCATGGAATCAGTATATACTGATTGCTCTTTTGGAGTTTTTTCGTTATTTATTTATTTATTTTGGGGCAAGTTTAATGCACATAGAAAATGATGTTTGAAATCCTTACTACTGAGGATTCCCACTACTGGGGATGGATCCTAGGCTTCATTAATGAGATCTCCTCTTGGAAGGCTTGGGAAACATGGCAAGGATTGTCCAGTCCCTAGGCCTTCTCCAAAATTGCCACTTAATACAAATGTAGGTTCAAGTGCTTATCATTTGTATTTTTACTGCAATTGCGCTGTCCTGGAGTAATTCCCTGGCAGTGGTCTTTATCTAAAAATGAAAATTTTTAAGTCTAATTAGCTGTTACTTGAAAGGTGGTTGTCTATAGGAGGACAGCAGTTGCAGAAGTCCTGGCCCAAATGTAATTTGCTTTTGAAGAGTAAAGAGCAGCTCAGGGTTTTGTTGCCCAAACCAGCAAAGCTGAAAAGATACCTCTTACTTCTTGGGCCTGAATTTGTAAAGTTTGGACAATCTTGAGCTATCAAAATACTCAGTAATTTCTTTATTTTTAAGCATATTTCTGAATAGTCTAGTTATATTTGCAGATAGATCAAAAGCCAAGTTACTATTTTGTTGCATTACTGCAAGATTTGTAGAGCAGCAGTAGGAAATGAGAAAGTAGTTTTTATTGTCAACACCAGACTAACAGTGAGACTTCCAACTCCTTGACCCTAGGGGGGGAAAAATCATGTTACTCTGAAGAAACTACACTGAGATACCTGTGAGTGTGGCATAGGAAACATTTAATCTGTGAATATTTTGGCGGGGGGAAGGAGAAAGCAAAACACCAAATATCATTTATCCATGTGCACACCTTCACCAGCCAGCATCTAACCATGGACTGTGATATACACAAGGGTGGGAGTAAATCTGCCTCCCCAGAAACTTTGAAGCTGGAAACAAAACCAAAATCAAAACAAAAAATATAAAAACAAACAAACAAAAAAACCCACAAAAAACAAAAAAAAACCTCCACACAAGCAAACAAAAAAAGGTGGAGGATGTATTTCTTGAGTATAAATATGTTTTTACATCCAACTTAATGCTCATCTTTAAAACTGAGGAATTGTGGCGTGGAGAACTGATCCAGCCTGGAGGAAAGTACAGTCCTTTTACAAAGATTTTGAAACAACATGCCAGCAGTTTCTTCAACATAAATGAAGTGGGGCAAATTGTTTCAATTAGCAACACTTAACACATAAAAGGTGGTTTTTGTGGCTTGGGCTGTATCCATTTCTTGTCTTAAAGAATTGCTACACTGCCGCACACAAGCTTCTGGGCAAGATGAATCTTCAAAGACCCAAGGAACTGCTTTGTTCCTTGCTCCATTTGTGAGTGCATTTTGTATACAGGCATGGGCATTTCTCCTGGCACAACTGCTGCAGTCACTCACAGCTGTAGAAAGACTGCCATGATGCGTCCTGTCAAAGACACTTCAACAGAGCAGCACTCACTCAGCACACAGCACTTTTTTTAGACATGAGGTTAGAAAAAATGACCTCACTTTCTGAAAAGTGCTTTCTCAGAAGAAAATGAGAGAAAATGTTTTGGCAGTATCCTGTCATCTTTGCAACAGAACTATTTTATTTTTCTAACTGGAGATTATTTGATTTGAGAAAGTATTATTTAGAGCCAACTAAATGTTTCATGTAAAGTATGTGCTGCCTTTTCTATTTATTTATTAATTTTTAAATAAAATTTTGAAATTAGGGTTTTAAAAATTTCAAATAGCATTTATTTAATACTTAGTCTCCTTTAATACTTAGTTTATTAAATTGATTTTGTTAATTTATTTAAAATTTTATTTTTATTTCAGTTGTTGGTTGCTCTTGTTCGTTGCCATTTCTTTTGGAGGCTGCATCCTTTGGTGGGTTGGTTTGGGTAAATATGGAGAGAGGTAAGGGGGCACTTCCCTTTCATCTCCTTAAATTAAATGGAAACAGGCTTGGGTGTTCCTCAGGAACCCTGGGAATGGTTTTGCCTGAAAGTGATACAACCTTTGCCACTTGCCATGATGGGAAAAATAACCCATATTCATCTTTATCTTAAGGTCTAAAAATAGCAGGCAGAACCCATATGGACACCTCCCTTCATACATGAGATTAATGGTGGCAAAGCAGCTTCTAATTACATGTGTAAATCTAGTTTTCTGCACAGAAGAACCTGTCCTTAAATGAGATTCATCACGTGGTCTCAGGAGTATGAACTGCAGGTTCTTAAGCCAAATTGTTTTAGCATCTGCTTCAAATTTGTAATCACAAATGCTTTTTATTTAAAAGGTGGTGTGTGGTTTTTTAAAATAAAGGAGAAGCAAACTAGTGGTGTGTTTTTCCTCTCAGACTGCTACTTTTATTTAATTGCTTGCTTCTGGGAAATGTAACCCAGGAAGAAATGCACAGAAGTGTTGTTTTGTAATACAGGGTTAACTACAAATGGAAAAAAAAATACTGCTCGACAATTTAAGCTGCTAAGTAGAATTTTGCTGTATGTGCACGGTGGGCCATGACAGCCTGAAGTTTTCAGGTTTGAAGACCTGGACATCCACTGGCAGCTTCTCCTGAGGCAGAAACTATCAGAATTAGGCTACTTGGAAAAATGTCCCTGCTCCTGATATCCTCAAAAATGAGGGCTTTAAAGAAAAATGCAGTGATAAATGTTTTTTTATAAGAGTAATCATTTTAGTAAAACGCTAGCTCAACACTTTGAATCTTTTTAGATTTCACATCTGCATAGTAAATTAAAACTGTTCTACTTTCTGCCCAATCAAACCTGTTTAGATACCTGTTCATTCCTTTCACAGCTGACTGCTTTACCCATGCAAAAACTTATAAACAGTTAATAGGTTTTCCCATAGTTTCCTTAAGTTAATAAGAGTTTATTTAACAAGAGACAAACCCTAAAAAGTAACCAAAGGCCTAGTAAAATATTCTAGTATGATTGTTTGGTGAACATTTTATAGGTTAATCTTTCAGAGCAATAAAAAAAAAAATAAAAGGCAGCAAGCGATTAGATCTTCCTCTCTAATTTCTCTTCTCTGGGTTATTGAAGAACAAATTTCTAAGTATCTTAAACTAGCCCAGCATGACATATGGGTTCAAGCATGTGTCTAATATCTCAGAAGAGAATATTTTTCCTTGGTAGTCAAACATCTTAGGAAAATGGGCAATTGACTACATACCTATGTATTCTGACATTTTATACATTTGGCTGGTCAGTTCTGCAGGTCAAACTCTCACATTCTCCTTAGGCTTTTATGGTCATCCATCTGGGTTAAAGGACAAGAAAAGCTTCAGCTGAAAGGAGTTGATGAATTTCTGCAAGAGGGCTTCCCAATACAGCTTGTGGGGAATCTGTGCCCAGGTTATGGCTGGGAAAGTGGCACTTCTGGACCTAAGACAGCTCAGGCTCCAAAGGCTGAACCATGCATCAACAAATCTGCTCCAAACATCACTGAAAGATGGATTTTTGTTATTGCCCTCCTTTCTTTCCCTACTGTTGTATTTTCATGTCTTGTCTGCCTTTCTCCCCACACTCCCAATCAACAAAATTCAAGACAGAGGTCTCCAGAAACCGATTTTTTTGGTGAATGTTCTCTCAATGTTGGTGTGAAATACTTATAAACCTCTGTCTACTATATAATTCTTACTCTAACCTCACCTGAACCTACCTGGAATACAGTAAAGCTGCTGTGTGAAGTTTGCTACAGCAAGGTCCTCAGGTTTCTCCACAGAGCAGCCACAGAGCTGCTTCAGTGCTGAATGAAGTGGCAGTACTTGAAGCTGTTGACATCTCAAGTAGCTGGAGAGGTACTTGGGAAAGCATTAATATATGTAGGGAAAACTCAGATTAGTCTGGAAAGTACTGCTTCTCTTGACATGAATGACCTCTTGTATGAGTAACACCTAATTATACACCAAATTAGGTGGAAGGGTGCAGAACAATAACCCAGGTCCGTGAATGGCGCAATGGATCATATCTCTACCAGTGACCTTTTTCCAAGATGCTTTACAAAATCTGTGCTTGCTTCACTAACACTGACTGTCGTAAAAACATCTCCACCAATTCACACTGTCCTTTAGGTGATGCAATAGTCATGACTTGGTGGCTTTCTGTCACTGAGGAGCAAAACAAAGGAGAGACATTCCCCTTCCTGCCACCTTGAAGGAGAAAAAGATGATGAGATCAATGCATCCCTTCACTCCTGAAGGCTCAGATCTATCAATTTTAATTTTAATCATTAAGCTGAAACTTAGTGCTTGATCTGAGGTTAGAGATGTGTCCTTTCTGTTTCCTTTTGGGTTGATTCCACCTCATTCTGGTATATCTTATTTTCCTAATTTTAAGGTCCAGAGTTTTACAGCCATAATGTCTCCTGCTTTTTTTAATACACAAATTTAATGCAACTTCAAGTCCCTGTCTCTGGAACTATCAACTTTAATTCCCAAGGAGTGTGAGTTCAGGGTACTGGGAAAGTGCAAGGAGAGCAGGAAAGGAGTGGTGTTGTTGGCCCTGCAGGGAAGGTGAGAGGATGGTGACCACAAGGCAATATCTCACTACTAAGCTCTGCTTCACCTGTTACAGCCAGTTCCTGAGACTCAAGACCAAGATTTTCTAGGGACCTCCAGGGTCATCCCTGTTCCCTCATTAGGACATGGATCAAAGGCTGAATATTTGCTTTGCTCACTGCAGTGTGGCCTTCAGGGCTGTCTGTTCTCCTTTTTTAATGGACATTTATCACCTGATCAAAGTCATGAGGTAGTTTTATATCTTGCTGTGAACACTACCCACGTCTGTAGTTTCAGCAGGCTTAAAAATAGGCTACTCATATAGGCTGGCAAACAATTCCTCTGAATGTTTAAAAGAAGGCAAAGTTAATGATGATTTCTGGCTGTTTTCAAGCTCTCCATTTTTTAATCTGTAAGGTGTGTTTTTCCCTAGTACTATGCTTTCAAGAGTGTTTACCTTTTTCCAGCGATACACTACAACTACTTGCTGTGTTTGCATTCTTTTTTGGTGCATACATTTTAATTTAGGAACAAACTCCACTAATTGTTGTTCTCTTTTGAAAGCAAGTTCAGTTTCCAGGCTGGGTATAAAACCTGTCAGTCACTCACGGTAGGTACACAGCACCCCATCCATACAGCTCCTTCCAAGTCCTCACTCTTCAATGGAACCAATTGTTTAACCCTGTTTATAATCAGTGCAATTCCTGGAGTGTTTCCTAAAATTTGACTGGTTTAAGGCCACTTGGGGTTTGGCTTTCTGCTGTGATGTATTATAGAACAACTTTTTTCTCATAATACCTCTACAAACATGTGTTGCAGCACCTCTGTGTTGGTGCTCAGGCAGGTGGGATCTGTGCCATTGCCCATCTCCTGGGGTTTGAATCCCCCACGTCAGCATGGCTGGACACTCAGGGGCTTTGGATCAAAGCCTTCCCAGGGACAGGGCAATGTCCAGATTGCACATGGACCCAGATGAAATTCAAGCTGCCTTTGGACCGTCCTGCTCTAGCAGTAAAGCAAATCTTTCACTGTGGTTGATCTGATTCACACCTTCACCTATACACTCCTGAATCATGTGCTTGGATTGAACATTTAATATTTAAAAAAAATATTTCATTTGCTTTTTGGTGATTTGGTGGAGTTTGTTTCCAGTTTCCTTCTGGTTGAATAACTAAATGAAGTTTCAGCTCTTGTCTGCTGATCACACTTGGCAGAGCAGCAAGACCTAGTTAGTATCTAGAGTTCTGGCAGCACTGCAGTGTAGAAATCACATCCCACAAGGGTTTTTTTGGCTTTCTTGCTAACCTTTTTCTGTAGGAAGGCTTTTACATGACAGCTCGTCCATCAGGTGTCTGAGGTCAGCTGTCTGCTCCTGAAATGCCTGTTTTTCTCCTCTTTTTTCTCTAGAACTAGAGGAATATGTCAGTAGGATCCCTTGCTCAGCGGCTGTGTTTGCGCAGAAGTTAACAGGGACCTCTGGAGATCACCAGATTACACCTCCTGCTCAGAGCAGGGCCAGGGCCACAGGTCCAGTTGGGCTTTGGGTACCTCCAAGGGTGGAGGCTCCATAGCCTCCCTCAGCAACCTGATTACCCCCACAGACAAAAAGGATTCTCTTCTCTTTAAGCAGAATTTCTTGTTTTTCAGTTTGTGCCCATGTCTCTGTCTTCACTACCCTCCCTCTCAGGCATTTAAGATGAAATCCCCTGAGCCTTCTGTTCTCCAGGCAGGGCAGTCTCAGCTCTTGCTCTCTCCTCAGAAAACAGCTCCCCAAATCTCTTCTACTTCCCTGCACTCACTTCACTAGGTACACGCCCCTCCTGTACTGGGAAGCCCAAAACTAGACCTGGCACTCCACATGTAGCCTCACTGGTCCTGAGAAACACAGAAATGGGTAAACTATTGAATGTCAGAGACCTCACTTTTGGGATCCTTTTTAATGGGCATGACAAAAAAAGAAGTTACTGACATTGCACTGCAAAACCAAGCATGGGGCATTTCTGCAAAGCAGTAGGGGTTGTAGTCTTTGTTTCCCCTCCTCCATTTTCTTTTACAAGCTGCAGTGCTTCCCAATGTTTACTAAACACAGCTTCTTGAGACGTTCTCCACTGCCAGGCTGGCAAGCAGCTCAGGTATTGTGTTCTCTGCCTGGGGCTCAGGGCCAGCTTTCTAAAAGGGCTGGGCTGAGAGCAGCCCTGCTCTGCCATCAGCAGCTGGCCTCACCTATTGGCAGTACAGCATCCTGGGTTTCTCTGTCCTTCCTGGAGGGATGCTGCAGGCACTGGGGTGCCTTGTGGCTGCTGCCAGCTTGGATGGCCCCAGGCTCCAGCACAGCAGGACAGGGGAGTCAAAGGGAGGTGATGCAGACCTGTCTGCACAGCACAGGACAGAGTGGAGAGGTTGCTGGGTATGAGACTAAAATGGTTGTGACTTGTTTTCAGCTGTATTTGGAACAGCCCCCAACTGTTACCTTTGGCCTCCCTCTGGGTGCTTCTACATGTAAAAGCAATAAACCATCCTTTTAGTTTTGTTTTGTTTTGTACGCCATAGCCTGATATCCTCTCTATCCTTTATAAAAATAAAGGAGTTTATTTTTATGCCCTCCATTAGTTTAGAGACACTTCCCCCTACCAGCAGGTTTATATTTATGCTCCCAGGGGTGTTTTGGCTTAGCCTCGTTTGCTGAGTCTCACAGATCTGTGCTTCTTCCCTGTCTGTGGTGGCTTCTGAGATGGAGAAATTTAACTTTAACTTAGCTTTTTATTTTATTTGTAAAAGGAGAGACTGACAGTGCTTACACAGGAGCAGGAGCAAACAGTAAAGCCAACAGGAATCACAAGACTCTGTGGTTCAGGGGCAGAGGAGGTCCTTCCCTTTTGAGTTTCATTCAACCAATGGTCTCATTCTGCAGCCACAGAGGTGGGAGTGTGTTCCTTCCAAGTCAGGCAGGAGCAGAGGAGTTGAGGGACTGCTCCTTGCAAAGGATGACAGGGAGAGGGGGCACATGATGTGGAGGGAACCTCCAGTCTGAGCAACACCCAGGCTGGGCAGGTACACACAAAGAGCAGAGGCATGGGGTTGGGTTTTGTGTTGGGATTACCATCTACCAAGTCCCACAGAAGTGTTCAAGGCCCAAAACAAGCTTTTGGCTCACAACTCCCAAATTCTTATCCACCTCTGCCTACCCAGCCCTTTCACTGACTGAAGCCAAAAGCAACCTGGCTGCTGAGGTGTGTGCACACTGTGCTGTTCTGGCCCTTGTGCTGAGAGAGATTTTGCAAAGGTATTAATTGTTTTATGGTTAACCATTTCACTCTGAACCATTTGCTCCTTTCCTGAACCTTCAGGCAAAGACCAGGACCAGGTCCTGAACTTCTGGGGTGAATTAGGATGGGACCCATCAGTGGGGTGGGTTAGCACAGCTCTGTTGAAGTCAGTTGTGGATGGCGTAGTGCTTAGGGAACTCCTTCTGTAGGCTAACCCAGTAACTTTTATTCTTTTGTTTATATAAAGATATGTACATTTCATGCTTCATCTTTCCTCTGCTATGTCACAGAGCCAAGCAGCTGAGCAGTACCACCAGTGGCACAAGGTCTTACACAACATCCTCTATTTTTAATAACATGAGGTTCATTAGGGATTACAGGCATCACAATGCATTGTTTCAGACATGATCACTTCCACATTTCATTTTCCTCAGGGAAGAGCTGAGGTTTCTTTCCATTAGTCTGCATGCCTTTGGTTGAGACCACATTTTGTGGATGGCAGATGTTCCACTCTGGCTTGAGTGCCAAAGGATTTAATGGAAGATCAAAAAAGTGATGCTTGTTCTGGCCCCCAGCAGATGGACCACATGTGCTCAGGACAGTTTCCCTATGGAGGCAGCCAGTGTCTGTCCCCTGTTCAACCCCTCCATCCTGGCATTCCCTGTGACCACAAAACACAGGACTGGACACAAAAAACAACATTGCTGTGGTAAGCAAGGATGAGGAATCTTCTAGAAGTTTCTTCTCTCTGGCTTTTCAAAGAAAATTTGTATTTCATAATGTACAATAAGAAGATTGTAAGAATAATAGTAAACTTGGAAATGTAGCACTGAAACTACAAGGTCAGTGTTGTCACCCTGGATCCAACAAGTACAGCAGGGGCAAAGCCACCCTTCTCTGAGCTCCTCCCAGCTTCAGAACAGCAAAACATCTATGAGGAATGGTGCTGGCAGGAACCTAGCTTTGTGAAAATAGACAGCAAGAGAGATACGAGCAGAAAATCTGTTGAGAGCCACTTGTTATTTTTTAGATTTGACAGATTGACTCCTTCATCTCCTCTCTGGGAATATCCATTGGCATCCATCTCCACGTCTGTTTTTCAGATTCACACTCCATACCAAGATGGTCCATCTCCAGCAGCCACAACTTTCCCGAAGCTCAGCATTGCCAGGGTCCATGCCTTGCACACTGTTCCTCTTTCCATAAAAGCCCTCTGTTTATTTCTCTGACCACACATTTGTGTTTTAAGACCTTGTGGTTTATGACCAGCAAGGATTAAAGCCAGCAATGCTTCCAGCATTGCTGCTTTGCCTTCATGTGTATCTCAAAACATGGAGGGAACATCTGCCAAAGGAACTAGAGGATTTATATTAAGAGGTGTAACCATGACCTACAGCAAAGTCTTGGAAAACGTCAGGAGCAGAGTCCAAAGTAAAGCTCATTGAAGGGCTGTGCAAAAGATACCTAATTTCACATGCAGTCCTGCAGGAGTTTAAACTTCACAGACTGGTGTGAGGCACTGTCTTCTACATGGATGGTCTTCTCTCCTACGGGGGATGCTGGAGAGGAGGAGGAGGGAGAAGTCTTCACCACTTCAGTGAGTGAAAGAGAGGGACTCTTGCTGCCATTGCAGCTCTGCTCATTGTGGAGGAGGTGGGAGGTAGCTTGGGAAGGACTGGCTCCATGCTGGGATCTGAGGTGCCACTTCCCCCAGCACCACTACTGCTGCCAAACAGGGCTGAGGGAGGGACCTTCCTTCTGGGTTAACTTGTATTTCAGTATGAAATTTCCCAGCAGCAAGGAGGACAGGAAGGAAATCTTATTTTCCTGTAAAAGGATTCCCTGCCTGTATCCTGTGTATGGCATGTGACTGGGATGATAACGGGGCAGGAGGGGGAGAATCCTATAAAGCGTATTACAGGGTGGGAGGCTCTCACTTCCTGCTTTTCCCCTCTGCCTTTGTTATCTCCAGCCTTCAGACATATCCTTGGAGCTGCTCTGAAGAGAAAGACAAGGAGAAAAAAGCACTCCAATCACATTGACACAACTCCATTCCTTCAGCAAGCTATAGAGATATTTTTATTTTATAGTCATTTAAACAGCGGAGAGTTTGGCAATAGTGACAACCTCAGAAGCATGCACTCTGCATTTTTGTCTGTGTATGCGTTTCCAGCTTGGCTCAGACTTAAATGTCTCGAAAGACCTACCACATGCTGTTTTTAAACAAAGCAGCAAACTGGAATACCTGACCCACAGGCAGGATCCTGTCTTGACACCTCCAGCCTGGAAGCCCAGGGTGTGTGACTCAAACTGGAGGGGTTATTACCAAGCACTGTACTGCAAAGAACCACTGATACCTTCTAGCCAACAGCCAGCAAAACTCTCTTAAGCTGCCAGGGTGACCTGCACTTCTTTCCCACCATTGCTGTTTTGTTTTTTGGGTTTTTGTGGGTTTTTTTTAAACTTTAAACATTTTCTCAGAAAAAAATCACTGAGGTCAGACCTTCAGCTGGGCATGACTTTATGGGCACAAACAATGCTCAGCAGATTTGTTTGCTGAGAACCTGAAAAGACTGGACTAGTTCATCTGGATTCCTGCCATATAAACAGGCCAGGTCATTCCTAAAGCTGCTGGAGAGAGTCGTCCCGGGGCTTGTTTTCAATATATAGTTATTTTTATATAGCAACATACTCCCTCCCTAAGAGTATTACATTTATGTTATTTTTGTAATACATACATCTTCTTTTTCTAGTAATATTGTTGACTAACTGTGCTCCAAGTCTTCGCTGCTTTCCCCTTGATACTGCAGCACAAATAAAGCTTCTGATGGGATTTTTTTTCAAAGGATCTGGCAGTGGGTCTTGCTCTCCCACTGAAGTCAGTGAAACTGGCTTCTGGCTGGTGAGAAAAAGACCAAACATGCCTGTAACTTGCTAATTCATTCATACATGTAATTTGACTAGCTGGACAACACCTTGAGCAGCTGGTACCGTGCCAAATAAGCCCAATTGCACCTCTCAATGCAAAGCAGGAGCAGCTCCCACTGCTCGTTGAGACAGGACCTTGATCCTCCCAAGGCTGATTCAGGACACTATGAGGAACACAAAATTCTCACAAATTGCTGACAGGGCTTATGGGGAAGCAGAACAAGAGGAGAAAGCAGAAACTGCCTATGCTGGTGTCCCAAGAAAGCTCAGCAAAATGGGAAAGGGCACTGTAGAGTGACAGCCCCGGGCAGCAGAGGTAGCTGTATGCCAGGCTGGACTGCTGCACTGGTTCTTTGCTGGAACAACTGAGCCATCCTAATAAATTCCCTATGTAAAAAAATATATATTTATAAATCGTGCCTTAGAATGAGCAGTGCAGCTGCGAACAGGGCTGGATGTGGCCAAAGGAAATGCTCTAGAGCTCTATAACCCGAGAGCGAGCCGCGGCAACTCTCTTTGCAAAGGGTGACTCTACTGAACGCGTGCATGCGGGCGTGCGGGTGTACATGGGGGCATACACACAACTACAGCGTCTTCATCCTGCTTATTCTTCATCATCCTGCCGCCCAGGGTGGCGGGCTGGGCTGGGCGGGCAGGGGGGAGGCCTCGCTGCTACACGATCATGAACTGGCAGACGTAGGGCAGCTGCTCTCGGCACCTCTTGTCGAACCACTTGCCAATGGCGGTCCCTGACAAAGCCGCACAGTTTTCCAGCTTGCCACCGTCGGGCTGGGCAGTGATTTCAGTCTCCCAGTTCTTGTAGCGGATGGGGCTGCCCGTCATGTCGACCCACTTGCCCTCCGCGGCCATGTCGTTGAGGCCCAGCCAGATCTCGGCCTCTGAGCCGATGCTCTTGCGCGTGTAGTCGTAGAGGGCATCGTTCTCCTCCCCGCTCTGGGGCGTGCTGAGCGTGCCGCCCTGGGAAATGCAGTTCTCGCTGGCCTCGTGGTACGTCTTGGTCTCCGGAAATGCCAGAAAGCATTTTAGGTGGACTTTGGTGCCTTTCAGGCAAACTGAGAGGTTACCACATGAACAGAATAAAAAAGACAGAAGAAGAACTTGGTTTAAAAATGGTGCCCAGGAAGAAGCTGCAGCAGCAAACCCAGCAGCCAAACGACAAACTTCATTTCCTTGGCTGCACAGTGACCCTTGGCAGTACGGGATTCCAAGGGCTCCTCTCTCTCCTAAGTAGGGTGGGACAGAGTCATGGGGACGTGCCTTCCCTCTCCGCAAATCATCAGTCAAAATGGATTTTTGGGGTGCCTCTGTGACCCTTTTGGGCTCTGCTGCTGCTGGAGCAGAGGCACAACACAGCCCTCCTGCCCCTTCCCCTGGCCTTGCTCTTTCCCAGCCAATGCTACTCTTTCTCTGATGAATTTGTTGGAAATATGGTTAGTCGTGGGCACTGCCGAGTGTTGGAGTGTTTTGGGAAAAAGCCTGCATGCCAATTAAATCATCTTAATTATGCAAGATGAAAAAAAAAGTCTTTTTTTAATAAGCTTTGATCAGAAGCATTGCGCTTGCATAGCTTGAGGTCTTCAGAGGAAATTTCTACTTGCCTCTGATTTTAGTGTTAAGGATATAAATTTATTTTGTTTTTCTTTAAGCTCTAAACCTTAAGAGTGCAGAGTACTGTAGCCAAACAATATCTAATCAGAGCCACACATTAATATCCAAATCAATTACTTCTCAATGAATGTGAGCATGAAACTAAAGCCTTAATTTTTCTTGTGTTCCTTTTCTTTTAAGGAGAAAATTCTCCTTAATTTGCATTTTCATCTCATTTCTGATTCATGTTTTGCAAATCCTACTCCTACTGATGTCAGTGGAGTTTGCACAGAATAACTATGGAGCATGTCTGGAAGCTGGACATTTTCGGACTGTCCTCTGTGTATGTTTGATGAAGCAGGACTGACCTGCAGTGCAGTTCCCTGGGCAATACCATGGCGTGTATAAAGGACCAGGGGCCATTTCATTGGGGTTCAGACAAAAGAGTAAGCTGCATTTGGTTAAAGCACAGATTAATCCAAATCCCATCCCTCCATCTCGTAAAGGAATATTAACATCTGGCTTAGCATCATAGGACTATCCAAATGGGAAGCACACAAAGAGGGGGGCCCACACTGCACAACTCCTGTCAACCAAGGAGGTTCACCATCCCAGAGGAATTGCAGAGACCCACACTCTACTTTGATCCTCCAACCTCTCTCCCCATAGTAGGCTTGTTGCTGAGGGGTGCTTGGGCATCTCTCAACAAGACATATGGAGAATTGCAGCTGCTTTGTGAGCAGCTCCTCTCTCAAAGTAAAAGTCGTGCGTTCTTCAGCAAGCCCTTTACCTGTCTGGAGTGCTTGCTTTTCCTTCAGTAGAGCAACCTCCTGAGAAATGTTGTCAATCATGGCCTTCAGGTCTTCAATCATTTTGAGGCTCACACCATCTGTTGGAGAAATCAAAGAAAGAACACAAATATTGGTTGCATCCCAGGGGAGGCAACCAAATCTGTTCCTATCATCAAAACCCCATGTTTCTTTGCCCTCAGAGAAGGATAAACAAAAAGAATCCACCAAGTCAGCACCTGTGTCCAATTGCACATCCATCAGAGTGAGTGTTTGCTTGCCAGCCTGGTTCCACTATCAATAACAACCTTGTTTTTCTGGTTCAGGTTTTGGGGCTGTGCACCCCATGCATTTTCCAGCGGCAGGGGTCATCCTTTGGGTTGCCACGGCAGTGCTGGGGAGGAGGTCACATGCATGAGCATTGCAAGGTGCAGGCTTGTCTCTGGCACCCCGGGGCAGAGCAGTCATCTGGGATGGTGCTGCATTGGGGTGGAGCTCACAAAGTGCAGGAGGACACCATCTGATGCTGCCCCGCCTGAACAGAAGTCCTGATGCATGCACAAGTGTTTTGTGGGCAATTTGAGGCTAATGATGAACAGGATTTTTTTTTTTTTTTGATTCCTCAAAAACATGCAATCGCTCTCTCTCTCTCTCTTCAATTCACTTTCTCTCTCTTCACTCTGTTATCTCTATATGCTCCTGGCTTCCTCTGTGTGCACTCCTGGCTGCACTCACCTCTTGTATGCTGTCATTGGTGAGCTGGTAGGAAAGCATTTTGCTCACCAGGCTGATGCTCAGCTGGAAGGAGCTGGAAGGGCTGCATATCCTAGCTCCACTAGATCTACCTCTGCACCACCAGCCACTGCCCACCAACCACACCATCCTTTGGACCATCATAGCTGCCTCTGCCTCATCTCTACCTTCATCGCCCTCAGTGCAGGTATCCAAACACTGTCAAGAGCTGCTCTCCTGCTGTGAGAAGAGGTCTCTTTCACTGGAGAGCTGGCTCTTAAAGTCTTCATCTTGCTAGGTGTATGGCTTCTGCAACAATTCCAACCAGTTATAAACCGTACTTGGATTTCTCCTAGAGAGGAGCAAAGGGAACATTTACACCTTGAAGGTGGTGGGGTATCAGACATTGAGACACTTGTATGTATCTAGTAGTTCTCATGTTGAAAGCATCTATTAGTTCTCCTGGGGTGAAAGGAAAGGGGACAGTTTGCCCATGAATGCACTAGGAGGGGCTTCCTTGAGGGTCAAGGAGCTGAGGCACCAAGGCAGGCAAGTAGGGAAGCAGGCTGGATGTGGACCAAAACCACCAACCAAGATTACATGGTGCCATGAATATGAAAAGCCAGACACTTCAGGAAGAGGGCATTAAGCCGCTTTACTCATTGCTCAATTAACTTTAATGGATTCACTTAACACTGAGGCATTAGATATTATTTTGCTGCCTTTGATGAAAACACTTTGTGGGAAATGGCTAATTAATCATGGGGTTTTTTTCCATGCAAGCCTGTCTTGCAGCAGAACAAATATTCTAAGGTTTAAGTAACATCCAAAGGCCATGGAAGGACACTGCCAGTGAGTCTTTCTGGGGCAGCTCCTTATGGTGTTCCAGCTGGGTTTGCTGGTGGGCTCCCACCTTGAGGGGCCCTGCCATGAGAGGTGACATGCCTCCTTGATAACTACCGAAGAGCCCTGTCCCTTTTCAGTACCTCATTTCCAAATCCTGGGCCACAAGATGTTCCTATAGCAGTGCATTCACAGGGATGTCTCACAGAGAACCAGGGCTGGCTGACTCAACCTCCAACTATAAAGTGAGGATCATGGCTACAGACATTGTGCTATTTTATTGCCACGGGTTTTTGTCTCAGTGCTGTCATTTCCTCAAGGCTCACCTCCTGAAGCCTGGGATCAAGCCTGTTTACAGTCTGGGTTTTCTGTGATGGAAGCCGGCATATGGGATGCTGATGATCCCGTGGGAGCTGGAGTGGGTCTTTGCGCAGGACTGTGAGCAGCAGGATTAAGTGTGGGCAGAGGCAAGATCAAAAGGAGACTCAGAATTGTGGGTCACAACAGTCTGTTGGTTTGAAAGCCTGGCCAGGAATGTATTTAAAGCTGCAAATGGGAACTCTCACCTGTTCTAATTATATGCTGATAAACAAACAAATCCCTCTGTACTTAATTTTAATGTTTTAATTATTCCTGCATGAAATTTGGATACATATATGTGTTTCTTAGCTATTCCTGGAGATCAAAACAGCTTTCTGTCCCACATAGGAATCAGCATTGCTCTGGTTCACGTTTCCTCACCAAAACTCTCTGGCCACCAGTATCTCCTCTGATACCAGGCATTTTCCCGAAGGTACCAAGTGGAACAGTCAGGTCCCATATTGCCTTTCTGTCCCTGGAGCAAAGCAGGAGACTGAACACACCCACACCGTATTTACAACAGTGTGAATGTTCACAGGCATTTTCAGGGAAGAGCACCCAGATAATAATACACTGAAATTTTGGGCAGCAGGTGGCATTAGGCGAGAAGCCCAAATTAGTCCCTAGCCAGTGAATTAAGCATCCAGACTCTGACTTCTGTCTCCAGTTATCTCAGAAATACAAGTGAGAGCTGTGCAAAGATGCTCCCTTCCATGATGCCAGCACCCTACCTGTGACCAAGGGGAGCCCTCCCGGGGCTGATGCCTGCACCCCCAAGCCATGGGGTGTCAATGCTGCCCAGGCAGGGATGCCAGTGCCTGCCTCCCCTGGACACTCCTTTGGATGAGGCCTCCAGAGCTGCCAGACAAAGCCAAATCCCATCTGTACCCCAAGACACTGGGGCTCAGGGAGAGTTTGCTGAGCTGCTGCATTTGGAACAATAACTGGGGAGTGATTTGAGGAGGAAAAACACAACAGCAGGCGAAGTGAATGTGCTGTCTCAGCATTTTCTAAATACTGTGGTTTGGCTTTTTCATGTTGAAATAGCATCATTTTTCATTCTGAAGCCGATCCAAACACAAGCAATAATTACAAAAAAAAAAAAAAAAAAAAAAAAAAAAAAAAAAAAGAAAGAAAAGAAAAGAAAAATTTTTAAAAAACCAACATAAAAAGCTTGGCTTAAATCAGTGCTTTCTTTTCTAACATGTGTGGTTTGGTTGCATAGATTAAAAAAAAAAAATTCAGCCAAACATCCCGACCTTCCAGTGGCTTTGCCCTGCCTGACCCTCCCAGGCAAAGTGCAGGGGTGGAAGCACATGGGGCCATCCTGCCGTTGTCCAGAGTAAAAGTGGCTGAGCCCTGGCCCCCTGTGGTGGCTGGGCAGGCAGGCTTGGATGAGGAGAGGGGCTGGAGGCAAAGAGGAGCTTCACAGAGGATTTTTAGTGCTTTTCTCCCTCTTTTCCTACCCCCTGGCATTGGCAAAAATCTGAAAAATATTAAGCAAGTAACACTGGAAGTTTCCAGTAAAGGCAGGGTAGCTGATCTCCTATGGGGCTGGATGGGACTGATAAAAAAATGCCAAGTTGTTGGGTTTTTCCCTTTTCTCCAAAGAAAATATGACCTCTCCTTTCTGACTAAAACCTGCCACCAGCTGGTTCAGATGGCTTGATTTTCATGACACACTCCTCAAAAGCTTTTAAATCAGAGCCAAATTTTCTGTCAAAAAGGTGATTTTTCTCCCACCTTCTTGTCACTAGTCAGTTACAAACAGCAGTTACAATGACACTTAGAGAAAGACAGGATTCCTCTAAGAAATGCCTCTTTCCTGGTACCTTCAGTGAGTGCAATGCGTGTATGTGCCCTAGATGAGCCCAAGGGGGTATTGTTTTGCTCTAGAATAGTCACAGACTGTTTTCTCTGTTATTCCATGTCCTGCAGAATAAGATGTGGAACAATCAGCTACGTTTGTGAATTCATAGAAAGATCTAATGGGAGAAAAGGCAAAAATTTCTCAAGGATGGAAATCTGACAAAAATAGCCACTGGGTGAGTGTAGACAGCAACCGGGCCAAGCAAATTCCAGGGATGCTTCTTCCTTGCTCCCCACTTCGTTCCAAGCAGGAAAGTTCCTGCCAGAAGCGGTCCAAGCCCACGCAGCTGTGGTTGGATGCATCAGGCAGGCAGGCAGGCTCACATGCTGCTTCCTCACCTCACCTGCCTTCTACTACACTTAATGTGCATTGAGTTGGAGGGACAAAGGATGGGACAGGAGGAAAACAGGAGAAAAGGAGAAACAAACACACTAGGGAGTAGAAAACCCAGGCACCTCTGTGTGCACACTGCTGCCTGGCAAGCCTGAGTAGTCAGAGCTCATGTCCAATATGAAATACACCCGAGGCCAGTGGTTTTAAATGAAGAATCCTGTTGATGCTTAATGGCTTGGATATTTTCTGCCTGCTCTTATCTCCAAAATTGTCTGTCATCTGCCACTTACTTGCTTCTGAAAAATGAATGAGAAGGGGTGACAGGGTTATAGAAAGGGAGAGTGTATTAGAGGAAAAGCTTGGGATGAACCTTAGAGGGAACGCGGAAAGTATGTTCCCTCTGAAATTCAGACGAAGCTGTCCCAACAAATTTATTCAAGGTAGGAACCCACCAAAACCATTTCAATACCCTCACTATTTTACAGAAGAGCTGCACAATCACTCCCACGGAGAAGGGGGGGGATGGCTGAAGAAGACACTTTATTAGGTTTTTAGATGCTTTCTGCGAAGTTTCACTAAAGCACTGTTAAATGCCCAAACGAGTGGGCTGATTGCAAACCCTCTCTCCCCCCCAAGCCCTGCAAACCTTCCTTGCAGGGAAGCTGCCGCTGCCCCTTACCTTTCTTGGAAGGGGCCGGTTTTTGCCGGGCTTTGCCGTTCTGCTGGCCGGAGACGTGGGCGAGGGAGAGGAGGCAGAGGAGGAGGCAGGCTCCCCGGAGCGCCATGCCGCTGCCGTCCGGTCCGAGCGGAGCTGCAGTGGCTCTGCCCGCACACAGCCGCCTGGACACCGGCTGGAGCCAGGAATGGCTGTCCCAGAAAGCCTCCCGCTGAGCCCGGGCCAGCGGCAGCCTCCGGCCCCGGGGGGGCTCCGGCGGCTCCGGCCAAGGCTGACAACCTCCCAGAGGGGTTGCAGCACGCTGCTTGTTTTTGTTTAAAAAAGGAAAAAAAAGGGAAAAAAAAAGAAAAAAAAAAAGGAAAAAGAAAGGGAATTAATGTACCGACAGTCTGCTAAGCTAAACATAAGGGAAAGGCTGGGAGTATAGCTGGAACGATTTCCTGTGGTTTTTAGCACAATGCCACGAGTTTGATCTCGCGTGTCAGCGATGGCAGCAGCAACGTGAGGTGTGAAGCAGCGCTCGGGCGGCTGAGGCGGCAGAGGGGCCGCCTGTCCCCCTTCCCTCCGCAGCAGGGATGCCCGTGAGGGATGTGCCGCCACCAACAGAGGAGAGGGACAGAGCGGCTGGCGGGACTGAGCACCCCGGTCCCTTGCTCAGAGTGTAGGGTGGCTCCTACCCCTCTGAAAAGCAGTTCCACTGTGGCGTTGGTAGGGTCATCCTGCCATCATTGCTTCTCCATGGGACTTCCAGTGGGACTTGGGATCAGGGGCACATGTTCCATTACAGGCCATTCTCCCCGAGACCCCTTGCAGGTTCCTGGCCTGACTTCTCAGACCAGTGGGGCTGTGCTGAGCAGCTCTGCAGACTAAACCAAGGCCACTGCCTGGTTTTTTGTGGTGAGGCTGTTCAGCAGCTGCAGCACAAGCAGGTAAATCCTTCCCGCAGGAGGAACAGCAGAAGTTTGAACGAGTGGAGGAAATTCATGTAGAGGGAGGAGAGGAGGGACAGGCATTTTGGAGAACAAAGTGCTCCAGACATCAGCCATTAACCTTAAAACTTTTCTGATAATTTAAGAGAAGATGCCACCCAGCACAATGTGAACCTCTGGAGTTGTAGGAGCATAAAAGGTGCAAGACAAACAGGGATGTAACTGGAAAAAGAGCTGCCATTGAGCTGGTTTGGCAACCACAGTGTTACCCTGCCTCACACTTCTGGTGAATAAGGAAAATCCTGCCCCGATGTCCTATCTGAACAGAGAGCTCTCTTGCAGTCCAAGCTTTTGAAGCATAGGAGGAACAGTTTGATTTTCGCTGCCCTTTATCACGTGCACCAACCCTCACTCAAATTTAAACTGGAAAATACGGATTTTGGGGATTTACTGTTCTCCTTCCTGGACTATCTCAAAGTCAGATGGACAGAGCCCAAGAGATGCCAGACACCTACATATGTATACGTTTCCTTTCCTTGACACTCAAAAGTACTTTTGGTAGGCAACTCAGTACTTCCCAGTTTTCCTTGGCTCCAGATATGCTCGCCTGCCTTTGCTTTGATTCATGTGCTGCCAAGCTGGAGAAAAAACCAAAATGCTCCCTTTACTGCTCCCCATGAAACAGATTGCTGTGGTGTGGAGTCTGACAGCAATCCCTACCCTCGGATTTCCAATCTGAGTGTTGCCTAGCTGAAACAAGAGCACAGGGTGGCTTTCCATTAGTCCCTGAAGAACAATTCTGCACCAAGGTGACCCCTACCTGCACCATCCAGCAGGTCCTGTGCTGGATGCTACCAAAATTTTTCTTGAAAAATGAGAAAAATGAAAACAAGTAGACTCAAAACATTTGTCTCCAGCTGTAATATCTAACCACAGGGGGCTTTGCCCCAGTTCTGTCCAATGGAGACTGAAAATAAAAATCCTTGACATTACGAAAGCACATTAATGCCCACCCATACAGCTGATGGGAGCAAGCTGAAGTGTTGCTGCATTGGAGCCAGCATGAGGATGCTTCAGGGAACAGCCATCCCCTGCCCAAGCTCCTGCTGAAGCCAGAGGTTCCAGTCAAATAGTGGGGCTCTCAATGGTCCTTTGCTTTTGAGATCACAATGATTGACACTTCTTATGTAAAAGAGATGTGGGAAGTGAGTAGAGGTAGTAGAGGTAATCCTTTTTATTAGAGGAACAAATAGAACTGGAAGTCGTCACCAAAATACTAAAATTATGCCAAGAAGCCAAGGTTTTGTCCATGATTTTTTATCATCTGTGCAATTATGGACTTTACATCCCAGTAAAGGCACTTCACTCCCTGGTTTCAAGCCTGGTCTCCTGGTTAGAGAGAGAGCAGCTCCTGTTAATTGCAAGGTAACTGCTCTGAGATGAAAAAAAGAGGGCAGAAGAACTTACACTTGTGGAAACCATTCCAGGGCCACAGGGAAGCAGATAGAAAAGTTTACGTGGCTTTGGGAAACCCAGTAAGCAGGCTCAGAGGCTGAATTTGGAAGGCTTTCAGTTAGCAAAACAGTAGTTGGAATAAGCCCATGAAAGAAAGCTGGATGCTCCTGGCAGCAATGCAGACCTGTGATTTCATGCCCAGCTAGGCAAGGAAATGGGCAGCGAGATCAGAGGCTATTTTGCTTTGGCTCCTAGGGAAAGAGCAGGTATGGCCAAGCCAAGAAATGAGGCAGCACTGCTGCACAATGGCTGGAAAGTGCAAGGGTGGCCTGGAAAACAGTATTCACACGGTTATTATCAAGATCAGCAATTACCAGGCCTAGCCTTTCAGGGCTAAGTCATCAGTTCAAAGGCAGGCCACCTCAGTGCTGAATGACCTCTTTGCCTGAAGCTCCTCCTCCTCTGAGAAGCCTCCTACCTGCCCTGCCTGCACCAACAGCAGGAGAGCAAAGGGGAGACACAAAGCATCTTGACATGAGGGGCCCTGCAGCTCGGGGGCCTGATCCATGGCTGGGGCAGCACACTGGGATTCACACCTCTGCTCTCTTGAGATAAGCTCAGTCCATTAGAGCCAGGTGCTAAAAATGCCAGGGTTGTGAGTTCAATCCCTGTACAGGCCATTCACTTAAGAGCTGGACGTGATGATCCTTGTCGGTCCCTTCCAACTTGGAATATTCTGTGATTCGGTGATACCACTCTGCAGGGGTAGGATCTGTGTGTCAGTGGCACCACAGCAACCTCAAAGAGGAACAGGAGAGAAACAGCAGTGGTCAGTAACAAACACTTTGTGAGGAAGTGGGGCTAGCACAAGAAAATCTCTTATATTCATTATCCGCCGCCTGAACTTGTGCTGGCATAGTTCCTGATTTTCACCAGCATAAACATCGGAACAGGTTAGAATGGAGAGAGCCAAATCTATGGATCATTGTTTTGGAGACCAATTGAGAAAAAAATGCAATAACAGTTCAGGAAAGGGCGGTTTTCATAAGGACAATGATGGGGAAAACCAAGGATTTTGCCAAAACGTTATCCCCAGCATCAACTTTAGGAAACTGGATCTGAGCCTAAGGAGGGAACCATCCCATCATATCCCATATCAAGCATGGTTCACATCTCTACCCCACGTAAACCAAGGGATAGAGGACAAAAGGATCCCTTCTACTAGATCCTTGGGCTTTAAACCAGATGCAAATGTGGAGCACTTGAGTTCAAGCAGTACCATCTGTTTAAAATCCTTCTGTTTGCAAAGAAACTGCACCAAAGGACTCACACTCCCTTTTGTTTGGAGATGGCAGCTCCTGCAGGCTAGAGGTAATTTGTCTGTCTTCACTGCTTTGTGTTTGCCTATCACCCAGATCCCAAAATCCAAACAGCCACTGGAAAACTGTAGTGAAGTGTCGTAATTTATCACCAAAATTCTGGAGGAATTCCTAACTGTCTAGGTCCACTGCCTGTCACAGCATCAGTTCAAGTGAGGCCACCACTGAACCTGACGGTCAGTATTTTTGGACTGGCAAGTAGACAGCAGTTCTATCAGCTTAGGCTCTTATTTCATGTTGTTCTCACCTTCGAGATTTGGTTTGCTTTCATATTGCTGTAGATGATGAATTATGGATGATAAGAGAATTTCAACTTCAGCTTCATGAATTACTTAATTTTTTGAATTTAGAGGAAAGTTTGCATGATCAGACAGCAGAAAGCAAGCAATCCATGGCCTTGAAAAGCCTTGTTATGTTAAAGTTGGTCTTTTGCTGGAGGGAAGAAAGAGAGGTAGGACTTAAATCATGACTTTTCAACCCATAGGTCTCCAGCTGTGGAAATAGCCAAACTTACCATCTTCCAAAACACAGAGAGAAGGGGCAGTGAGAGAGCTCCTCTAGAAGAGAGGGCCTGCAGGCAGGTCGTTTGAAGTACCTCCAATGCCTGAGCACACTGGCTTGGCTGTGGTCCCTGCCAGACAGCTGGTTCGGAAGAAATCAGAAAGGGCCTGAGAATTCTTCTTAGCCCTCGGAAGGTATAAGCTAAGGGGCTGCAGCAACTATGATGATCTCTGTCTAAATAAGGGAAAACAAATCTCATCAACAAATGGTGTGATACGAAAACTCAGCCATACCTGTGCTGCTTATCTTAGCCAAATCTCAAGATCAGGATATCAACAGAGATGTTCACAGAGCTCGAGAGACAACCACAGCTTTATTAAAAAGTGTTCCAGTCAATGAAATTGAGGTTTAAACCATCACCAGGGAGTCATTAGCAGCACGTTTGAGATTCTATGTTTTGCAGCGACAGCAAAAACATCTTTGTTCCTGGATAGCTAGAAATGAAGCTCCAAGAAAATAGCTAGAAATGCAGCTCCAAGGAAAACCCAAGGCACTGCAGTTTCTCTGTGGGGAGACCCACACCAAAGTGCCCTGCTGTGACTGAGCACCATCACTGTGAGTCTGGGATTCGACAAAGGAAAAGAAGCCTCTGTGAGGCACAGCTAACAGGAGCAGCCACATTTTGCCTTAGAAGGAAAGCAGCATTGCAGGGAGTGCAATCTGGCAGGAGTGCACTAGGAGACAAAAGGTTGGGGAGCAGTGAGAAATCACACAGAGGCAGATGGCTGAAGAGATTTAGTACCAGCTGCAGGCCTGCTCTTGCATTTTTCTCCAGCGTGTTAAAGGAATGGCGAGAACAAGGAGTAAGGGCTGGAAGCTCAGGTCTCACCAGCCACGGCTTTGCTTCTTCCTCTCTCTGAGTGCCAGTGGCCACTAACCACAGGCAAAGGAAACCAGTGCCACAGCAGGACTGGAGGACACCCCGCAGCTGAGGAGGGCAGTGGCATCTGCTGCACTTCAAAAGAAAAGCTGGAGGCAGCTGTAGCAGAAGTGTGTAAACCTCAGGTAATCGCATTGACAAAGCAAATGCAGAAACACCCTATTGTCTATGTCAAATCAAGGTGCCAAATCCATTGGAGAAAGACTTGAGCACTCCAGTCTCACAGGAGCTGTGAGCAAGCTCTGGCTCACACCAATTTGTCTTTACACCAGGCTGTGCTGAAGGAAGGCTTCATTTAAAGCCTGACTACAGGTGGCACAGCCATGCTTGTCCCCACTGCCTCCACAGGGCAGAATGAGCTCCTCTCTTCTCCCCAAACTACACAATTACAGTGTTGAATTATAGTTGCAAAATGTGGGCTGATGAGATTCCTGGGCTTGGTAAATCTGCCAGGTCCACTGACCTACAGCCTAGCCCTCTTCTGCTGTGAGGGGAATGCTGTCCCTGTAAAACAGGTAAATTGCAGGTGTGTGCTTTTTAGGCAACACAACTAGAAGCCTAGCAGGAGCTGCTAGAGTCCTCATCTCTAGTACACCACTTTCAGCCTCTCGACACTCCCAGCAGAAGCAATTAATTTCTGGGACAAAGAGAGAGCTATCCCACTCCACAGATGTTTCCTCTTAGTTCTACTGGACTCGAGTCAATGAAAACGTGGCAGTATCTGCACAGCAACACATGGAACTTTCCACCAGCTCAGATGGGAACAGGGGCATTCTCAGTTGAAGTCTCTATTAAAATTTTGCTATTTTTGTTTGGAATAGAAGGGAGGGGTTAAATGGAGCTAAGAAAATAGAAATTAGCCCTTAGCATGCCTGAGAACCACAGTCTCACAGATTTCTTGGCAGATATTGTATCAACTGGGAGAGCTGTAGGACCTTTTACCCCTGTCAGAGCTTTGTTTATCCATCTGGGACATGAGCTGGTAGCAGCAAACCTCCAGGGGCAGCTGAGACCAACTAGCAGCTCTGTAATACTTTTGGCTGGGCAAATTATTTGTATCTCAGGGGCTGAAGCAGACTCCATCTGAACTGGGGTCACTCTCCACACCACTGCTTTTCCATGCCAACAGATGGGAAGCAGTGACACAGAAGGAACAGGACCCTTTGAGACCCCCAGTTCATTCTGTGCCTGCTTACCCAGCTACAGAAGACCTGGAGGAGGACGCACCCCAGCACAGGGGAGGCACTGCAGACACTGGCACCACGTTAATTTACAGTGTTGCTCTGAGGAAGTGCTTGGCACCAAGTCTCTCTCTTGAGCACACAGCCTGGATCTCAGAGGGCTAAATATTTGCTATCCTTATTAAGAAATGGGGAGGGAGTGCACATGTACTCCCCTCTACAGAGGCGTCAGTTCGCACACTTGAAACACGGCAATGTTTCTTTTCCCACCACCACCTCCAGCTCTCATAAAAATATATTTAAAATTAAAAGGATCTGGAGAGGGGACAAGAAGCATCTTAAGTGATGTAACTTGCCAAATGCTTGGACATCCTTCAGCTGGAAAGCCATTTAGAATTACACTATTCATGTTACAAAATTCACCCTGAGTGTAACTCAGGGCAGCTTTTTGGTCTCCAACCACAAATCTGCAATAAAACATTCAGAGAATGGCTGAGGTTCAAGACTTGCAGTCTCATTTACATTAACCATTTTCTGAAACATTAAACAATACGTGATCAAAAAAACTGCCTGTGATAAATGTAAGGTACTTTAAAGGTTTTTTTCCCCTTCAGTTGTCTTTCCTTCTATATTTTTACGAGCAGCTTTGCATGGCAAGGAGTGGATCACAGCTACTGTAAAGCTGATGTCAGGTGAATGTTTGCCTCACACAGAAGTGATAAAAAACAGTACGTACACTCATTGTCACTTCTTGGCTCTACTACTGTGTGATACCATTGCAACCTACCTAAACCATTACTTAAGGTTCTGGAAAAATCCCAACCCTTCAAAATACAAAGCTTGGGCAAATTTGGGGGCACAACGTTTTGACAACCTGTCTGTTTGTTACACTGCTTGTTATAGCAGTGGCTGCACATTCTGAAATACACAGTACTGTTGCAGTTACCTTGAATAACTATGTGTATGAGCTCTAGCAAAAGGACTGAAGAGATTTGCAAACCTTAAGCACTCCATGTATTTTAATGTGATCATGATTATTAGTTTGAGCTGTAATATGCTCTGCCCTGTACCTACAGCTCTCCTTCAGCAAAAGCCTTCCTTCCCTTTTCCCCACCAATTATGTTACAGTCAAGAGAATATTCTTAATCTGATATTATAAAATATTATAATATTATAATATTATAAAATTGAAACAGAAAATTCAGAAAATGTTAATTAAGAGTTAAATAACTCCTGGACTGTTGTAGTAATTTCTGCCATTAAGTTTGTTCAAAACAATCCTTAACACCTGCAGATGAAATATCAGCTTCTTAAAAATCAACTTCTTCCTCTGACTTTGTACAACTGTTGTCTCTTCCTATCATGCCAAGTAAATACCTCTTACTCTTTGCTGGGCCATCCAATTGATGTAGGGAGGGAATCCACTGCTTTCAACACCTGGTGATGCAACTTGTACCCATGCCTTATCTATAATCCACTGCTTTTCTCTGTGAAAAATCATTATTGACAGCCACGATACTTTTCCAGCTGAATTATCAAACTCTTAAAGAGACTAAACTAAAGAAACTAAAAACTTAGTTTCCCTTTTACCTCGGTCATGTCCCTTCTCCTTAGCCACTGTGAGAAGTTTTGGCTGGGTTACTATTGCACCTGTTGGCAAAAAGGATGGGTAGAGCTCTAGGGAGCAAGGAAGTCATAGCATATCCTGAATTGGAAGGAACCCACTGGGATCATCAAAGTCCAGTTCCTACCAGACACCAAGAGTCACACGATGTGCCTTCTTTAATCTGTCAGGTTCAGTGCTGTGACCTCTTCCCTGGGGAGCCTGTTCCAGTGCCCAACCACCCTCCAGGTGAGGAACCTTTTCCTGATATCCAACCTAAACCTTCCCTGACTCAGCTTCAGGCTGTTCCCTTGAGTCCTGCCACTGGTCACCACAGAGAACAGTTCAGTGCCTGCCCCCCTGCTCCCCCTTGTGAGGTAAATGTAGACAAATCTTGGTTTAAAATATGAACTGGGGACTTAGGACCATGTTGCATTTATAGTAAAATCTAACCACATTTTATTCAAAGAATAGTAAGGTTATCTGAAGGAAGATTTCCACCTAGTGCTGCTCTCATTTGAGCTGTACTGAAGACAACCCCATATGCACTCTAGAACACAGCAGCTGGTTTACAGAAGTGAAACCCATGCAAACATAATTATGTGGAAAGTACAACAGTCACTCTGGAAAACCCAAGCACTTCCCAGGCCACAGCATCAACTGCTGCTGGTGCACTTTGTAGGTGCCAGCAGCTACCCATATGGAAATCACCTCAAATTAGCTTATTTGCCTTTAATTGTAGCTTTCTTTGTGCTCAGCAACATTTTGAAAGTCTCTTAGCCAGGAGGATGACTCTACTGGAACAAAAAAATAACCTTTTCTTTATATACAAACTAACAAGATTGCACAATCAATTAAAAACAGTTTTGAACATTTAATAAAAACTCATCCTAGAAATCCAACTTTTGGTCGTGAGGTCCCCAGACTCTCTTCTTCATCCAAAATCTTCTGAAGGGCTATGTGAAGTGACTTGCCTACTCTTTGTCCTGTCTGCAAAGCAAAGAAAGCAAAACAAACCTGAGACATATGCTTATTTACAGGAAGACAACTTTTAGGGAACACTTCCTTTTGATAAATATTTTCCCTTTGATGATTCATATACACCAGCTGGTATCATAAAATATGCTTTTAATTTAGAAAAATTATGGTGGTGAAAGTTTCATTTTAACTTGATTAAATTTTGGAAAAACGTTCACACAAAGGCAGTGCTCTCATTCATCTGAGAAGCATTCCACAATCATTAATACCAGATCTGTGCATCGCTGGATCACCCAGGAATACAAATCAAATTCACATCAGGCACAAGCACACATTCAAATTAGCCAGCACACAGAGAATGAAGCAATATTCTAGCTGCCAGAGGACAAGAGACACCCGATCAGCAAAGCAGCCTACTAATACAAAGTTCAGTAGACTCTTCTGAATGTGTTCAGAATCAGCAGAGTGAATTTTTAGGCCTGCTGAACACACTGTCCTGTGGCCAGAGAAGCCCAAAATGCACATTGGCTGCACGACCAAATCACTCAGTGGGCAGATCCTTCCTATGATGTGTAATTCTGTCCTGTCCAAGGACCTCAAAGAAGTTAACAGAATGTTTTCTTTACGGAAATAAACTCCAGCAGTGGAAACCCAACAGGATTAGCTCCAGGGTGGACCACTACTCGTCCCACATGTCCCACAGTATACCATGCAAGCTACAGGGTAGGGAAACATTGGGCAGTGGTGAAATAAAGGTCTTAAGGCAGTGGTGCCCATTGGAGCTTTCCCAGGGTCTCTCTAAATGACCTGAAATACTGACTACAAACAGAAACTAAGAGCCCACCCATCCCTAAAGACCCAAAGGCAGATAATATTAAGATGAGTCTATTGGCTCCTGATCTATGCAGTAAAGTCTAGGCCTGCCATACAGCTGCCACAAAACTGTTTCACCTTCTGGTGACAATTACTGAAATCATGCAGAAATCTGAAAATAAGCTACATTTTTAATTGAAGAGCCATGTCCCAGAATATGGCCAATGATACTAAAGGAAATTTGGGAAGAGCTTTGATGCAGCAGGGAAGCTGTCAATCCTAGACACTGTAAGTCATGCTACTTAAATGGAGGGGCACAAGAACAAGACCTGTTACAGCTCTGCACTGGGACAAAGATCACTGCAGCAGTCCAGAGTCAAGAGGGCTGATACATACACTTTCTTCTCCTCAAATGTAGGACAACGTCAATCACCCCAGGTCAAAGTGAGTGGGAACTGTGCAGAACTTTAGAACTGACCCAAACTGTTGCCATCTTATTCCTGCTTGCCTCTCAATGGATTGGATCATAAACTCAGTAAAAAAAACCCTAATGCTGGTAGCTTTCCAAAACTTTCCCATGAAACTCCCTTCCTAAGAGATATGTCCTAGAATGTCTCTACCAGTGAGGAAAAACTGAACATCCTCTGACCTGCAGCCAAATCCTTTGAAAACAGAGGTGCCAGACATAGGTTACTCAGCTACTCCACTGGGCATTCCCAGGCCTGTTTGTTTTTCTTGATATCCTTATCAAGATGTTGAGTTTAAGGCAGGACCAAACAGATAATCTCTGACCTTACAGAAAACATCTCAAGTTTTTTTGATAATAAGCTTTATCTCTCACTCCTGCAGAGGAATTAGAGACAACACCTCTCCATTCAGGTAAGGGGGATAAAAGGCATGTTTAAATGCAAATAAAAACTCCACTGGTACCACTGGGATTAGCACTCTGGATTGACATCATGATGCAGTCAAGTGCCATATACTCAGTAATTCCTGCCTGAGAGCGACTGTTGTCAAACTTGGCTCCAACTTCAGCATTCCTCACTAGAGCCATGAAGTAATTAGCCCTGTGTCTCTAGGAAACAGAGCCAGCTTGAAGTATCTAATTTTCATTTTGAGTTTCTAGCTCAAAACCCATTTCTGTCTCATGCTCAAGGCCAAACTCAGGCATGAGAATTTACACTGGAGAACAGATTTAAGTAGAGCCTGAAGAAGGGTTTAAAATGGAACTTACATGAATGTGGACAATATCCAGCTACTAGTATTTTTATGAAGTAGAAGAATAAAGATTTGCTTCAATAAAGAAGCAAAGAAAAACAACAGTAAAATGAGAACTGTAAAAGCTTATCATAAAACAAATGAGTTGTGCTAGAACACCATGCACCACCAATTCCAAACACCATCTCTACTCTTATAGTAGAAGTTTTATGTTATACTCTTACTTTTATGTATACTCTTATGTTAGAAGTTTTGCTCTTTCAGTGTTTAAAAGAAACAATAAAAGAGGGAACATGTTCTTTAAAAATACTCTCAAACTTTCTCAGCTTAAGCTTTTCTGTCTTACAGCTGTGAAGTACTTGCCTGAAACAAATGTGAGTACCATACATTTCATAGTGGCCACTCACTCACAACAGAATCTGTTTCAAAGAAACTGCCTGTGACCTTCACAAAGCCCCTTGTGCACCAAATCAAAGCACCAAGGTCTCTGTTCTGAAAGCCCTTACTGAAGCTTTCTGTACACTCAAGCTCCAGTTCATCCAGCATCATCCAAAACAGTCAACTGCTCAACACTCCTTACCTCCATCATTTCAAAAATACTCTCAGGATCCAGGCTACCTTTCCCCACCTTCTTCATAGAAGTGATGGCACCTTTACTGGTCACTGAAATAAGCAGGCTTGCCAAAGAACAGGCTTCTTCCTGAAGGGTAGCATCCACCACGTGCCTATATCCAATCTGCAAGTTAGTGACAAAACAATGCATTAGTTTGCAGTTCTCAAAGCTCCCCCATCGAGAAATCAAACTGTGAGTGGTGGCTTTGTTACTTATCTACAGCCTCCCATCCTAAAATCATGTGGCCTTTGGAAATAGTCAGACTGACTTGATAGCACAGGATTTAAACAGCCTCTGACCCCAAATTACAGGTACATAAACAACAGAGGTGAGATCAGCATGTCACTATTTCATACTGTTTTCCTTTCTAGCCTCCTTTCTTCTGTATGAAGCTCCATATTCACCTTTCCTACAAATCTAAGTACAGGCTTTGCTCCCCTCTACCTGAAAATTACACATTTCAAGACTAAGGTGAGCCTTCATTTCAGCAATGGCGCCTCTACTATTTAAGCAATTTGCTTCAAAGAAATGCCAAGCAAACTTTCAGGCACCTAAGCCAATCTCTAACACTTGCAATGGAAAATGCAGCACCCATAAAATCAGCTGTGTGCTATGTATGGAAGACAAACACCTGTTTGAACAGAAAGGGATGGTAGTGCACCCAGGAAAATGGAGTTCTGTCCTCAGCAACAAATACTCAGCATGTAACTCCAGGCAGATCACACACCTCCACTCCTGAACACAGTGACCTCTTGTTTTAACACACTGAAACATCTGCTGCTCTGGATCTTAAGCAAGAAGCAGATGAAAAATAATAACTTTTCTGGATGCATGAAGATGCACTTTAAGAATGCATCAAGTAAAAACCTAGAAGTCAGAGGTGAAAAAAATCCCCATTATTCAGTAAAAGTTCTTAATTAGGAGGCCAAAGACAATCAAACATACACATAGTACACACTGACCATTTCTGTAACTCCAATTTTATCTCCAGGGAAAAAAATAAATGGCAGGTGAAATTAATAGAAACTGGAGTCTCTAAGCAGAAAGTCAGAAATTTGTCAGGCTTACTTTGCTTAGTGTGACAATACAGGGCACCTCCTCTACGTTGAGTCGAATACAATCATAAGGGTCATCAGACAGCTCAATCTCTTTGGTGCCTTCTTCATCCTCCAGCACACGCACTTTGGGTATTCTGTGGAAACAAAGGTGCAGAGTCATTGCCAGAGCACGTAACAAATACAGCTGTTCTACAGTCACAACTCCAGGAAGTTCCTGTTCTTCTAAAAGAGGCAAAATGAACAGTACAGAATGTGATCAAAGTATTAACAACTCACTCCCGGAGACTACAAAGAAAACACTGAAGTGGGAAGATCATTAGGATAAGATCATCATATTTACATCATTCAAACAGTTAAAATTTAAGCTGTTTTTTACAGTATTTCACGAGGAGAAATTTGTTTGGAACTTGCACAGATCAGTTCTGAACAATTTTTTGTACGTACAGGAATGTCATAGATGTGCAGGAGACAAATTACCAAGACTGAATCCTTTTGTTCTGTGGTTCCCATCCCAACCTTGCAGACAACAGTAAAGTTGTCAGTATTACATCAGTTGCATTGCTTGGCAAAGGTGTGACATCAGTAGCAAATACCAGTAGTAAAGCTGTTCAGGAAAGAATAACTAATCTCCAGCTAAGGAGAGCTGGGGTGAAGAGAAAAGATGGCATTAGTAAAATCCTTTCTCTAGCAAGATGAGAGAATTGGCAAGATACTCTACTGTTCTAAGGACAGATATACAAGGGATATATAACATATCAGCATGAAGCAGAGATGAAAACCCAGGCAGAAATCCAAGAAATGTTTTCTTCTCAGCTGTGAATGATAAGCTCTCTTACAAATGAGCTAGACAGGCTCCTTATCAGTTGTACATACATTATATTTGTGATAGCCATCTAATGGAAGTTTTATGGGATGATTTAAGGCAGTTTCCTTAGCATCATGAATAAAGTAATTTAAAACAATTTAGTGGAAGATGGTATCTCAAGCTGCCAAGAATGTCAGCATCTTATACACCCTCATTTATCCAGGTGCCTACCAGGATGGAGTACTGACTGAGAGACTTGGCATTACTGACCAGTAAAACACACAGAGAGCTCACCCACACTACTTTCTCTCTCACACATTTGCACTTGAAAACAACAAAATTCAAGATGTCCCAAGACAGCTAACTTCAGTAACCACAATCTGGTTTTATGTTAGTGCTTTTACAGTAGCATTGTGTTTTATAACTAGACTCTGGAGGTTACATTCTTTTATGCCCTCTGGAACTAGTCTCTTCTTTTAAAAGAGAAGGAGATAGGGACTGATTTAATGAACATTTCCCCCCACCAACACAAAGTGGTTCGGACAGATCCTTGGAAGAGTATTTTAGTTATTTGTGGTGAAAAGTCATAGTGGCAAGTACTTCAAAACAGCTAGCCCTGCTCCAGTGACAACAAATTCCTTACAAGCACATTGGCCCGAGCCAACCCAAAACTAAGACTTTGAGTAAGCAGAACAATTGTGATGAACACTTTATCCCAAAATGAAACTCCAAATGCTTTCCAAGTCATTAGAAATGCATCAAAGCCTATTTTCAAGTTGAAAATATTCCATTAGAAGTTGATGGAATAATGTCACAAGGTGACTAACCCTCAAGCTACAGAGGACAATGGACAACACTGGACAACAGCCTAGTCAAGCTAAAGGTGTACGTGCCAGAGTAGTGTTTCAAAAACAAAGCAGGACTTTCAGAAAATCTGTGAGATTAAGCAATTTTTAAACTCCAACCTAAACCACCTTTGAAAACACAGCAGTGTTTGCAAGAAAAGGTTGCCAGAATTAGTATCTGAAAAATGCCTGCAAGGAGCTTTTTTGGCCACGAACAGATGAGAGAGGTGTAAATTAGAAATACTGCAAAGGCAAAAAGATCAGACACAAGCATCACAGTTGCATAAAAAGGGGGTATATGGACACAAAAACTATGCAAAGTGAATGTGGCACAAAGCTTTTCCAGAACACTGCAGATTTCCTCTCCCAGATTGTGAAGATTTATCTTAAGAAGTATCTGTAGATGTTTGCTTTTATTTCTCTATTTTGATTCCTGCAACTAATCAGGGCAGAGATCTGTACAGCAAGACACAGCCATGTAACAAACATTGCTCTTTTTCGTGTGTGCAGATCCAGATTTAACACATGCAAAACCAGTCCCACCCTTCCAAGCAGGCATCAGTTCTGCCTCTACCATGCTGTGCAGCAAAAACCTCAGTATCTGCAAGGCTGTTTTGTTACAAACTTTGTCATTTTAGTAACTTGTCTGTTTTCTGCAGCCTCAGATGCAAGTAGGCACATTCCACAGGACCAAGCTTAATGTCCTGATACAGTAGCTAACTATACATTTTGCAATATCTACTTCCATCATTAAGAAACCCATCCTTAAACATCTGGGAGATATGGGTAAGAAGAAAGTCTGGTATATGCTATCTTGTGCACATGATCTTGATTTTAGGTTTTAGAACTCGATGAACAATACAAAACTGTGAGGAGTAAATATGCCCCCTAAATCAGTTCCATTGTCAATGTTCCATGCCTGAAGGGGAGAGAACAAGTCAGGTCAGGCATTCAAAGGATTTAAATCCCATAAGTCTTGTGCAAAATTCCGTAAGTTGTGATGTTGGATTTACTTAGCTCTAAAGCAAGATGTGTCCACAGGTATTACAAAAATGCTTAGAGCAAGATTTTAAATTGAAGCTGAAGTTTTCAAATGCCTATCTGAATATCTAAAATTTTGTAGTTTCATAAAAACAACAGCAGCTTGAGCTCCCTGCTCTTTGTTCCAATGCTCTAGTCAAGGCTGGCAAAGATCTGAAAACAATTAAAACAAAAACTTGGTTGTAAACAAAGTAGGAAAAGCAAGAAAGAGTCAAAGAGGGGCCACATGTCGAACACAGCTCAGAACACTTAATCTGAAGCAATCTTCAAACTGACATCTTGTCTTGTTTGGAGAATAATATTTTATGGGGCACAGGCAGCTACTCTTAAACAACCTTGTGTCAATCCAAAGAAAACCCAGTAGGTACAAAGGGAAAGAGAGAGGAATAGTGAATGAGGACAACAGGTTTTCACTTTGAATTTCACCTCTTGACTTTCTGAGCTTGTATGAGATGAGCTGTACTAGCATTCCCTGCTCAAATCAAATCAATAAGATAGGGTTTTCAAAGGTAAAAAATCAACAGGCTGTGCCATACTGTACCACATCTTGAAATGACACTCCAACAAGACTTGCGATGTTTGCCCGCAGCTTAACAATTACATAAAGGACACAGTTGTCAGAAGAATAAAAATAAAGAAACATTAAAACAATTGCACCTTCCATCATGTTGTCCATGTTCCCAGAGCAACAGATTTTCTTTTATTCACTTATTTAATTCATTACTTTTTATATGATCGTCTCTCTTTATTCTGGTTCAAGTAAGAAAAAAGATCTACTTATCTTATAAATAAAGTATGAGCTGTGGATCTGCAAAGCAACTCACATGGTAGTAACTGCTTTAACTATGACTTTTGCATCCTGGCAACTCACACACAGAAATACAGGCATCTCTTCTTTTGACTGTACTGCCAACTCCTTTGTGAGCCATTACATTTCTTAAAGTATTCTTAATGTAATAAAAACAATCTACTGTTAAAAGTTACTGCTGAGAACTTGATTAACATGAGAAATTTCTCAGCAACATATTCAACTTCTAGTCTCAGATGGGTTCTCGCTTATCCCTTTTAAAGTGTTTATAACCTGATAAACTGCCTGTCTCCAAAGCCATATTTTCCTCTTCTTTTTCTGTGTACTTTGTACTTTTCCAGATCTAGTACTGTGCCTTGATTCCCTGGTAAATAAGCCAGAACTACACTAGTGACTTTAACAGATCTCTAATTTAATGCTGAAGAACGATGATTTGAGATCCACTTTTAAAATTATGGTTGTAGGAGTCTAGGTTTTGCACCTCTACCAGCTATTTTTGCCATGTAAATTTTTTAGCAAAGTTATTTACTTGGTTGTTTTTCTCAAAGGTGCTACAAAACTCTGTATTCCCTTTCACCCATGGATAAAGAAGATTAAAACAATAGAAAAAATAGTAGTGAGTTTTATTAAAAACACACAGGGAAGACTTGCATAATTCATTCTACTAGATTTTATTTTTCCATTATTTGAATTAATATGCATGGGGCAAAGTTCTTCTAAAGACACATTGTCTTCCCCTCCCCACAATCTCCCATTACCACTTTTTTCCTCTTGATTTTAAAAAGAACACCAGGCTGACAGTTAAAGAGAATGTAATAAAAAGTGAAAAACCAGCACTAATTACAAATCAGTAGTCACACAGACAGAGGGCTTCTTGTTCAGGAGCATCACATACCAGTAAATACTGTTTATTTCAAACCCACACGGCATCAACACCAAGGCCTCCAAATACTTGCAACAAAATCATATGGTCAATACCACTTTTCTGGATCTGGCTACAATAAAAGTTATATTGTGACCATGACTGCGCATAACATGCAACATGACACTTGATCATTAGAAACTGAATTAAAATAACATTAGTTCATGTTACTTGCATGCAAATGACTGCCTTGTATCTGAATGCAAGCTGTCTTGGGTACTTCTTATTTAAATAATTAAGCATTAAAAATGCTTTGCTCACAGTACTTCTCTTCCACTTCCCATGCCACTTCCACCCACATGAAGTAAGATCTGTGCTTTACCTTGTGTTAAAGAGAGCTGCCTTCACTGCGATAGAGATTGCATCAAAGATGTTCCCACCACATTCCAATAGCTGGGGAGGAAAAGAAGAATCTCTTTAAAAGAAAATCAGGCTAGTGCCTTTAAATGAGGCCTTTATTTTATTTAAACCTACTTCAAAAGGAAGAAAATTAATTACCAGAACAGGTTTTTTAAAAAACAAAGTTGTCTTTAAAGCCTATCTATGAAAAGAAACAGATAGGAAATTAAGATTTCAGCTAACTGTATTATACATGCAAAATAGAAGAGTTAATGCACTTCATAATAAAATTAATGATAAAATTTAATAATAGGAGCTGAAATGAAACCACCACTGTTCTTAATCTTCTTGTGCTAAGGTTCTGAACTAGACTATGGCCAGAATACCCTTTATAAACTCATCACATTAATTCTTTGGTTTTAAATTAAACAAACCCATTTTCTGTATTTAATTTCAAAGAGGAGCCTTTTTTTTAATATCAGATGGACAAAATCAACTGGGAGAATTGCTTTCACAGAAGAAACACACACTGTCACCGAGAACATGGTATGGAAAGCTAGTTATATAAGGTGTTGTTTTGAAGGCACATCATGATTTATTCTCTTTATGGGAAAGAGTCATCGTCAGGTTTGTCTCGCAGCCGAAAGTGATCTAAGGAGAGTCTGATGTCAAAGTCTATTTCAACTGAGTGCTATCAACAAGTGAAGCATGTGGAGGGAGCCTAGCTCAGCTTCTTCCCATGAAGATCAGGAGAACAACAGTCAAAGGGAAAAGCAGCACTGCATAAAAGGTAAAAAGGGAGGGCTCCCAAAACCACTAATACCTTCTGCAGGCTGCCAGACGAGTCAGAGATGTGTCTGTCCATAGCCTACTGTCACTCCTCTGACAAGCTCAGCTCTCAGCTGCCAGTACTATTTCCTGAGAACACACACACACACAGAGCAGGCATTTGGAACAACTTCAGCAAAAACGTACGGATGCTTCTCTGTGACATAAATCTACACTGTATGAGAGCAAAACACGTTTTGCAATCCTGATTGCATTGATTGTCCTTCAAAATTTATTGAAAAATGAGATAAACTCCTGCACAGCTCATGAACGAGATATTCTGTAGAAAGTTACTTCTCTGGAGACAGACTGACAAGTGTAAAAAGAATGACAAAAAGTTGGGATAGAAAGCTAAACACAAAGGTGATCAGATTATTTCTTTGCAAGCAGCTGCTGGATACAGAGAGGTTAACTCACCCCTTTCAGTCATTATTGGATTCTACTCTATAACACAGTAAGCCCCACAATATCTTTGTTATTAAAACACAGTAACGGGATGTACCTGCACTGTTGCTAGGCTTGTGTGCAGACTGCTGCTCTTAAGCCTTATCTGTACTACAGTGGCTCCTAGAGGCAAGGAACACTGCCTTAACAGAGCCTGGTGCAACCATTCCTCCACAAGGAAATGAACACTTTCTCAGCTGAAGCACCTGGTACTGACATCCCCCCCATTTATTAGTTATTTTTAGGATTAAGAAAGTCTGCACAGCTGTGAGTTATGGGAAGCAGAGGGGTCTTCTCTGCTTTTAATTTACTGATAAGCACATGAAAAAATTATGGGAAAGAAAAGATAACACGTTGTAGACCTCACCTTATTCAGAGAAACATTTCCTCCAAAAGTAGAGATTCTTAACTTCTTTTTAAGTTAGGCAGGGAGGGAATAGAAAACGCGAGGAAATCCTGGAAGGTGCTCAGTAGTGAACACCAATATTTCAAGAGAACCTAATGCATCCTGTCCTCCTGACACACAATCTACTGTGACTGGGTAGGAATGATAAGAGACTGCACACTTTGATTCTCCTCACTTAGCCCAGAAGGCTGCTGGGGCAAATTATGGGGAGAAGGCTATACATATATATCAAAATCCACTGAAAAATGCCTAAAAGCTTGTTTCTGACATCAATGGCTTGCTAAGAAAAGGAAAGAAATTGAGGGAAACACAGAGAGAGTGAGAACAGGCCTTTGTGGTACTCCACATTGATAGGCTACTCTTTGGAAGTGGAATGCCTTCCATTATTAAGAAAGAATGCATATACTGTGAAAGGTCAAGGTACATATTCTCAATCTTTGACACATGTCAAAGTTTGTCCATATGTCTGCATCTTTGTGGTCTGCATGGTTGAAGTTAATTTTTTTTCCAGTCTGACTGTACAGAATTATAGCACGTCCCAAGTACACTGACCACTAGAAAATATTTGAGAGATGTTTTTAATTGATAAAGCTGCATGACTGCAAAACACACTATTTTCTTTTCTGATGTTGCATGTGTCAAATTTTGTTTACACACAGGAGCTGAACATAGGTGTTTCAATCAAAGTGCACATGGCTAAATTGTGTAGCAATTGTGCATTTCCAGGCTCGTAACATTCTTTCTGGATCTTTCTCTTTAGGAGTGAGAGACTTCCAGACAAGTACCTTCACACCTGACTGCAAGGTACCAGTATTTTCAGCCTTACAACAGATTTAAGGTTTATTTTCCCTCCAATTTAACTGTGCAACACAAACACCAATGTAAACCATTTCCAGGAATTCTGAAGGAAAGTATCACCTAAAGGACTCTCCATGAGTGTTGTTTTTATACTCAGAATCTGTCTCCCTTGAACAATGAATAATATGAGTTGCTCCTTATATTAGCCCAAGTGTCATCCTTACACCACACTCTATAAAAAGTAGAATTCTATAGGAATGACTCAGCAACAGCAGCTTCAGGAGAATCTGTAGGTGTCAAGAACCTACATTAGGTATACAATATCACATGAAATAGATATAGCTACTATGTTTAGAAAAGGAAATATTACAAATATGTCAAAAATGTGAAAATACAGAGGCCTGAGGTGGAAAAAAAAGGTGGGGGGTGGAACAGTGTAAGAGAGAGATGTTAACAGTATCTTGTTCTAACTGTACCAACAGCTCTTCAATGGCTCACACACAAAATCCCTGCAGAATATAACATTTAAAAGACTCATCAAGTTTAGAGTCGTAATTATGAACCTGCAACAGATTCTTTATTGGCACTGTAAAAAGAGCTAAATGTAAAATTCCTCATGTAACATAGGCCCTGATGTTCATAATTCTGATACAACTAGCATGAAAGCATGGAGGCTGTTTTGCTCTGTAACTGTGGACAGTCAACAAATCTGTCCAGGAAGAATCAGATGATGACCAGCTATCTCAAGCAAAAGCTATACAGAACAGTGTGGGTGCATATATATATATATATATACACACATATATATATATATGTGTGTGTGTGTACATACATACACAGAGAAAAACAGATAGCTTTATGAAAGTCTTTGTTTATGCAGTGCCTATGCAATGTTAAGCAGCATGTTGCTTAAATAAGCACAGCATTTAATATTCTGTACCTCTGCTTGTAATTACCTAGTAACTAAAGGCCCCAGTGTGATTTCTCAGAACTAACACTTCATTCTCCATTAAACCACACCAAGCTGCAAAGAGCCAGTGACTCAGGCTGTTAAAGCACTCAGCAGAGGTACATATTCCATCATTTTGTAGCTGGACTGTCGTAACATATCTACTATAATTAGGCTAATGGTACTGCTTTTTAAATATCTAGTGAACTAATTTTCACATTTATTTAGATCTTAGTCTAAATGTTCCTGTTTTGTTCAACAAAACTCTCTATTTCATTTTCTGTGCATACACCTTAACATTTTGTACATTATTTCACAGACCCTAATGGATTGCTCTAAGACCCTTAACATATTTTCACTTCCAAATTTGATAAACAGAAACTCAACTTTGGACTAATAAGAATTGGAAATAATGTTCAGGAGAGTCTGACTTGCAGACTGCTATTGAAATTCCCATGACAGAATGCTTTAAATTCAGCATATTTTGGAAATTGAGCTGCTGCATGCATCAGATTTGTACACATAAAATTCAGTTTCCATTACTGTCATGGGGAGAAATACTCAGTTTATCTTCCACGTTTAATACACGTATACAACTTTCATCAAAAAGCACCTAGGCTAAACCTAGCTTTTGCCAAAAAAAAGTTTCTATTTTACTTTAGTGAATTAGAAGTGATAAGAGTACAAAGAACCAAACAGATGGACAGTTCTGTTAGGACTAACGTACACCCATGATAACTTACTTCCACTTGAACAATATCTTTGCTGTTCCATCTAGCTTGGAAGAGAAGTTTACCCCTCTTTGGTGGCAATTTCCTTGTCAGTATAGGATCACTCATTTTTATCTGAGACAGATTCAGAGTATTCAATGTTTTATTAGTGCTGCAGTGGAACAGCAGCATCAAGAAGAGTAGAAAAAGAGCAAGCTGAAATTAGTGATTAACCACCATAAGTAGATTCACAAGAAAATTGCCATCCATGCTGTGATACATTATATCAAATTATGGGAAGCTTTTTTTTTTTTTTTAAATAAGGAAATACAGAAGGTTATGCTAAGTCAGTCTCTGCCTTAGAAACATTTTGCTGAATCTCAGTTTTCATTTCTGTACTTACCAATACATCCACATAGAGAACCCAGCAGTGTTCTTTGGGATTAATACAAAGGGATTTCAAGTCTACACTGCTCTCGCAGCTGAATACTCTGTACAGAGTATTTGCTATATCTGTGCCAAGTTCTTCTCCTCCCCGGCCTTCCAACTCAGGAGAATTTGAAGAACTAGATAAAGAAAGAAAAGAATACTTTCACTTCTGAAGCAGCAAATACCCAAAGAATATTTCTTAAATATAAAGCATTAAAAGTATCTAAGGATTTATGTGTATAAGAATAAGCATCCTATCTGAAAAGGAATTATTTCCATTTTGCAGAAAAGAAGGTTTTGATGCAGATAATTTACTGACATTTTGTTACAAATACTAATACTAACTAAATCCCACTACTATCTTCAGTTCCCCAGTTATAATTAAAGTAAAATTTGGTGAATTATCTCAGAGATTATTTCTTAAGCACTGTAACCTTCTATCACCTCAACTCTTTAAATTAAAAAAAAGTGGGACATCTGTATTAAGTTCACAACAGCTACCAAGACAGCCTAGCAAGAGTTGAATGTTAAATTATTAAGAGAGTGGCTAAGAAGAGAAAGATATGTTGGGATGACAAGTAGAATACTAATTTCTTATAGGTAACAGGATTGCCTGACTTTAATTGGTAATTTCTTTACTGAGTGTATTGTCTGCTAGCAAGCCCCTTAAAGAAAACATGCATTATTCTTTGCAGCTTATGGAGAACAGCAACTAAACATCTTTTCCTGAAGGGATCTGACAAAATGTGGGGTCTTCACTTCCCTGACCCCAACATAACAAACTATTTATGAGCAGTCATGCAAGAAAGTCCTTGGGTGCTGGGGCCTGGTACACAGCTAAGAAACTTCTAAAATAAAAGAAAACAAGCCTACAAAAAACCCCAAACAAACAAAAAGCCAAAGCAAACTAATCAAACAAAAACAACCCCAAATCTAACAAAAAATGCCTTGCCTCCAAAGAACAATAAAATAGTACAGAAATGTCCAGAGAATCATATACAGCAAAATAATGAGTAAAGATTCCAAACCTAGCCTCTGGTTTATAGAGAGGGCAAGAATATTCTCAAGCAGTGGACCTGTAGCAGCATTGCAAATCTTGTTTTAAAATAAACCAGTCAGACCTTCACAAAATTAATTTCTCATCAGAAAATGTATCAAATGAAGTGTTTACACAGAAGTAGTTTTGGTTTGTTCAAAACCTGTAATGGCCACGTCTCGTATTCTCCTGGTGGGGCACCTCACAGGGCAAATTTCTCATGTATGTTCTGTGTCTATATGATGATACAAAACCTTGGTACACCAGGAATACAAAAATACAGCAGAAAACTAAGTCTTGGAATGTAATCCCTTCATCTTTTAAAAAAAACCCAACTAAAAATTCACATTATCAAGGCATGACTTAAACCATCAAGTGAGCTGTGCCAACAATACTGCAGAATCTATGAGATTATATAATTATCTACTATTATCCTTACCTCACAGTAATTCTCTCAACTTGTTTTTTTTTTTTTGCAGAATTGATGAAAACTCAGAATGCCAGGAAGAACTACTGGTTTTACAGAAGTTATTTGCTACTACTAGAACAGACAGAACTCTACATGCTTAAAAATACAAAGAAACATTATGGCCAATTAAGCACTGATCTACACTTCCAAACTATATTTGCCACACGAGTAAGCATTGCAAGTGTGATACACAATATTATTCACCAATTTTATGAGACAGGATCTTCTCTAAGTGTAACTCAGTGCTGAGTCAGGTCTTCAGGTTGTATTAAACAAGCTCTTATCCATGGAAGCAGCTTTTATACAAGATTATTCTGTTTAAGCCATTGTTATGCAAGCATTATGATCCCTATGGCAAGTTTCAAGAATTATGCAAACTTCAATCTATGCCTCATTACTATTTCTAAACACAAAGTCTTATCAAATGCTGTATTTTTTGATTACAAGTAGACACTTTCTTTGACAGTGAGTAGAAAGAATCTAAGACTCAATTGGAATATCACTGTACATTTCACCACATCTCAATTCCATTATTTTAACACTTCATTTCCCTGCAATCAAAGTGAAATAAAGAAGCAAGGTTAGCAGGATATTATTATAACTGTTTGGTAAATACTGCCACCTAATGTCTACAGACTATTGCAGTAATTTATACTGGGCAAGATATGGAAAGGAGATGTCTTAGCAGAATAGAAAATGACAAAAATCTTGGCTTATGGAGCATAGAAAGAACTTAGAAGTGGTACAGAATTTCTATGCTCGAGCAGCATGTAACTTTCAAGACTATCAAAATCATTTCAGTGTCACATTTAAGACTATCAAAATCATTTCAGTGTCACATTGCCCAACAATCTAAGATTCCTCTTAAAGCACAGTGATGCTTCTACCACAGATCTCTACTGAATTTCAAAACTCTTCCTGTTGCAAATCAAAATCTTTCTCTTGCAACACTTAAACATTTCTCACCTATTGCTCAGGTCATTAATATACTGAAATTTACAGATATTCACATCTGGACAAATATATTCCTTGCTTCCCTAATTCCACAAATAAAATTTGATGTATCCAAGGAATTCTGATGTTTGCTTTTCTTGTTGTTTCTATTTCTTACAGTTTGAAAGCGATAAATCAGATCAGCCACAAAACTCAAATGTGAGAAAAGCAGACATAGCAGTCTTTCAACATCAAGGGCCAGGATGAATGCCTCCTCCAGTGATGACAGGCAATAAAAATACCACACAGGACATAGACTTGTTTTATGATAATTAATTTCTAGGATCACAAATCAGTGCTCCAAAAATCATGCCTTCCAGAGACTCACATTGAAGTCTGTCTCTAAATGGGACTAAGTGTGCTCCCCAGATTTCAGGTAAAGGACTCAGAGCAGAATAAAGAGACATAGAAGTTTGGAACGGAGAATTATACACATCACCCAGGAAATGAATATTTTCATCAGTAAAAGAAACCACAAAAGTTTAAGGAAATAAGCATTTTAAGATAGTAATCACTGCAGTCTGAGTTTTTATTATTAACTTCAACAAAAAAAAAGCCAAATAGAACACTCAGGAACTTCACCAGAAGATTCAGAGTATCGAATTATGCTCAGTTACTACCACCCAGTGGTGGCCCGGAAAAGCATCAGGGTACTGACAGCAGCTCATTCCCCTTGACAGAAAACAAGCTGCCTCCACTTCACTTTTTGTCTTTTGTGTCTTTCTGGAAGCTAAAGGACACCTTTCCCTGTGCCACAAGCATGTGACAAGTGACTGCATTCCTCTAAAGTTCAGGCCCTTGGATCCTGCTGTCACAGAAATTAAAGATTACCTCTTTCCTGAATTGACTAGATCCAACTCCCACAATGTTGATGTACATCCCCCTCCCATCCCATGAAGCAGGGATTAACAGAAAATTCAACCTAAGATTAATCTAATGAGTTGAAGTTTTTCTAATCTCTATTTACATACACAGGAAGTGTCACAGAATTGCCACATGTCCACAGACCACTTTTTTTAGGAAGGAAATGTCCCTGCTGTCAGTGGACTTTCTTCATACAGAGACAAGAAGAAAAAAACACCAAAACAATAAACATGTACCATTTAAGACACTTCATACATGAGCTCTAACAGCAGGACCACATTCAAGACCATCTTCCCATCTGATATTTTTTGAACAGCAATTGTAAATGAACTATCAATTCACAGGTGAGTGCTTTCCTTTAAAGCATAAGTTTCCACAGTTAACAGAACATACTGACGCACAGAGGCAGTCTTAGATATGGCATAATGCATAATGTAATATCAATGTTAAGGCAGATAGAGACAATTAGGTCAGAAAGATTCTCAGATATACACTTGGTAGCTCTCATACCTTAGCTTTAACAATGGTATATTGGTTTAATGTCAGAGTAGCAACATTTTTTTGTTTTTAAAAAAAATGCAAAGAGATGTCACATGCAAAGCAGCTGATTTGACAATGCCAAAACTTTTATGAGAAGTCCCCAAAGCACTTTAAATCATAAAGAACAGTTCTGGGTAAGTCTGCAAGACATGGATACCGTAGTCTCAGGCTGCAGACAGTCTAGACTTACACTGAGATGTCACTGTGCTATCTCAGAAACCTGAAAACAAGAGTTCTCAGTCTTCTTCTAGCTTCTTCCAGAATTCAAACACTATGAAGACTGTAAGGATAAACAACAGTCCATTCATAGCAAAATGCAAGAAATCTGATTAAAAACAATAATTCTTTTAGTTAATGAAAGATGGATTCACTGATAAATATGTAACTAAAATTTCTAATTATTTTTTGCATCTGAAGTTTACACCAGGGTTTTTTCTTTTATTTTAAACAAAAACGTTTTGTACTAAACACACTTCAAACTTTTTCCATTGGTTTCACAGACAAAGTAAGGAGACCTTTAAGTACAGTCTGTATTGGTCAATTCTTTTCTTCCAACTTACTTTTTTTGAAAGCTATTTTCTCTATTCTATCATGGTAAAAACAACAGCTGACATTTTAGTCATGAAGTCTGGTTCCAAGTGCGTGTATTTGAACTATTACTGTTTTCCAGTTGCAGTGATGCTATGCAATTTGGGATTTTTTTTTAACCTGTTTTCATTTTTTAACTCCTGCTGATTTGCCTCTTTTGGGTTTGCAGGACTAGCAGAAAAATTATCAACATTCACTGCTACTGAAAAGGTAAAATAACTTGTTTCTATTACTCAAACCCCTTGAGGAGGTTAGTGGAAGGAAGGCATAAATTTCAGAAGAACAGCAAGATCTGATTAGTCATTTATTCCAAATATTAGATCTATTTCATTATTTTCTAGAATACTAACCAGTCAACAAAAAATTCCAGGTAACCTTCATCTGGTTTCTCCAACTTTGGTGTCCCCATTTCAGCTTTTATGCCTACCAAGATATCAGTTTCTCCCTATTAAAACAAAAACACATCACACAACTGGAATTACAATTACAGAACTGTTTAATTTAAATGCCTATGGTAAACTGACATTTCTACTTTTCAGTTACTGTATCATTCTACCAGTGTGAACTTAAAGTAACCTTTTTTTTTTAAAAAAAAGGCTTTAGAAGGACAACATTAAGTGTAAGAATTCAAGTAATTACCATACATATGGTAACCTTCATAATGGTGTATGGTACATTTATCTTCTTCACAGTCAACATGTCAGTAGTTTTGCTTCATTTTAAAGGAATAGAAATTCCCCACTCCCCCTCCCCAGCCCAGGAACTAGGCACAACAGCAACTTCAGTTTTCAAGATTAAATATTAAGATTAGTTCAGACTGAAGGCTGTCCAGGCACTCCACAGTAAATCCAGCTCCAGCCAGCCTGAACCAATTATATATTCTGTCATTCTTTCCATATCCCATAGTTTCAGTTACTGCTATACAAATATATGTTACACACACACAAATATATGTTATACACACATAAACCTATCTACAAATAGCATCAGATTAACTAGTCATACAAACAAGCAATTTCATCAGCAAGGTACCCAACTCCTAAGTAATTTACCTACCAGTTTTACTCTTGCAGATCCACTTGTGTTTGATACAACATCTGTTTCTACTTCTGCACATCTGTAGTCTTCACAGCCTCGTCCATCTACACGAAGGTCTTCCTAAGTATGACAATCAATATATTGCACTTAAGAGACTCAGTAATGAAAAGTAAAAACAAACAAACAAACAAACAAACAAAAGGACTCCACCACAAGCCAAAAACTCTGTGACTTTAAACTTTCCTTCTCCTATTCCAAATGCAGCAGTAAAAAGGATATAAATGCAACAGCTTGTAGCTTCACAATGGAATACAAAAGAACCAACTATATTTTTTCATTTATATCTCATTTATGCAGAGCTTGCAACAAGCAATTCGCAGGCAGGCATGAATTGCACCAAGTCCCTCTAATTCCCAAAAGAAAGCTTCAGATTTCAAAACTGTAAAGGTCTTGGCTTTTAATGGTACTTTACCTAACACAATCCAGCTCAGGTTTCCTGGGATAGGCAAGTTCTGTACTTTTATATCAGTAATTAGGACCCCAGGAGACAAAAATAATACACCAGAGCCTTCCAAATGCTTTCATCCATTTGTATTCCACAAATGGACATTAAGCTTTTAAAAGAGCGCATTCCAAGGAGGGCAATGAAGATGGTGAAGGGTTTTGAGAGGAAGTCGTTGGAGGAGATGTGGAGGTCACTTGGTCTGTTCAGCCTGGAGGAGACTGAGGGGAGACCTCATTGCAGTCTGCAGCTTCCCCAAGAGAGGGAGAGGAGGGGCAGGCACTGATCTCTTCTTTGTGGTGACGGGACCCGAGGGAGTGGCCTGAAGTTGTGTCAGGGGAGGCTCAGGTTGGACATCGGAAAGATTTTTGACCCTCAGGGTGGCTGGGCACTGAACAGGCTCCCCAGGGCAGTGGTCACAGCACCAAGCCTGACAGAGTTCAAGAAGCATTTGGACAATGCTCTCAGGCACATGGTGTGACTCTTGGGGTGCCCTGTGCAGAGCTAGGAGTTAGACTTTGATGATCCTTGTGGCTTCCTTCCAACTCAGCATATTGTGTAATTCTGTGAAAACAAACCCACGTCTCGCTCTCAGCCTGCCTCCCGTTCCGATGCTCGGTGTGCTGTGATGATGACTTCTCTGAGGTTCGCGCCCAGACACAACGGTGGAGGGCTCCCTCCCTCGCTCGCTCCTTCCTTCCTTCCTCTCTCCCTCCCTCCTCCCCAGCCGACCTCGCTCCCTGCCGCCCGGTGCCCGCTCCCGGTACCTGGACGCCGTGCACGATGTAGAGCTTCTCCGCCTCGCTCAGCACCACGGACGCCATTCCCGCCGCCTCCCGCCCGCACCTGCGCAGTGCCCCGCTTCCTCCCTGCCTTCCTGCCTTCCATGCGCCCGCCGCAGGGAAGCGGCCGGCTTCCCGTAGCTGGGGTCCCGCCCGCCCAGCCGGCCCCGGTCCCTCACAGCAGGGGCTCTCCTTGCCTGATGGCAAAGCGGGGGTGCAGCCGGAAAGCCACGGAAGCCTTTCACGTGGAGTAGGCGCAGCGCTCTGGACGCTGGGCACCCCGCATCCCGGAAAACGTCCCGTCCAAGAGGCTGACCCACGCGGTAAAACCAAAGCTCCTGCTTTCTGCCAAAAGCTCCTGCAGGAGGATGTGGAAATATCCCGGTGCTCAGAATTAGATCCCGTAGTCATAGTCCTCTGCGTTGCTTCGTTTTCCCTGCGGGGTTTTTAACCTCACGAGGTGCGGTGCGCGGGGAGGGCTGGTGCGGGAGCACGGAAGAAACCAAATGCTTTCCTTAGGAGGTTCTGTTGGCCAGATATCGCTGGGAAAGTGGCGTGGGAAATGTGATTAAAAACTCGCACTGTGTATTAAAACAGTAATTAAGAGTTGGGGTTTTTTTTGACTGCCATAATTGAAAGTTTCATAACAGTCACTAATGTAAGTTTGCACGCCTTTTTGCACAGCTCCTGTGTATAATTTTCAGAGATGCTATCGTGACTTCACGGTGATGCTTGCTTGGCTAAAAATGATCCACGGCTCCCAAGGATTACACAGCACATTGCCGGAGTTTATCCAGCTTTGCACAACTCCTTGTTCAATCAACTGTACAAAGCATTCCTGGCTGTGCCTGCAGTGGGAGCAAACTTCAAGAGCGATGGATGGTTTTGGAAGTTTTAGCTTGGTCTAGTCCCATTGGCAGGCTGCTGATCAATTAGCAGTCAGGGCAGAGCCGATGCATTTCTTCCCACGGCTTACCTGCATCTAAAAGGAGCCACGTTTCTGCACACTAGGGTTGTTGTATGGGGATTGTTTACTGCTTCTGGGTGGGGAGAGCCTGGCAGAGCTGGGAGCTTGGGTAGCTTGTTCTCCCCACTCACCCTAGGGAGGTGAGCAGGGCCAGGTCTCCTTGCTGGCCCAGAGGAGTGCCAGACAAAGGCAGTGCCCATGCACGAAAGGGCCCTGGTTTGTTCTCTCTAAAATAGCATCTGCCAGTGCTCCTGTCTAGCACAGACTGACCCTTCATTTGACTTGCAGTGCAATACTCGTGTCCTCGAATTTCACACTGTGAACCTAACAAGAAATGAGAAGAAATCAGAAACTCCCTGAAAATGTGTGTGAATTCTTGATCTGAAACAGTATTAATGCAGATGCACCCTATGATTTCCACTGAGAGCAGAGAGAGATGACGTTCTGGCTCTCATCTTAGTTCCTGCCTCTCATGGCTTAGCTCACAGCAGCTAACAGCAGTTAAAATTGCCAGGAAAGAGTGATTGGTTAATTTTTTTTCCCACTTTTGCCATCACAGGTTGAAGTCTACGTAATATTCGTCAAATTCTTGCATAGTCCAGAGGCTCAGCTAGCAAATATTGTTCACACGCAAAAAGCAGTTTTTCAAAGGTGGGAGGAGCCCAGGTTTGGCTCATTTTTCTTCAGGAAGGGCAGAAGGCAACCTCTTGCCCTAAGGAACATTTCTGAGGACATTCAAATTCCAGCACAAGACAGTAGTGAAGCTTATCATACAAAAAAGGATGCCACATATTTCTTGGGTTTGTTGGGTTTTTTTTAAACAAAGACAAAGCAGTATCTTTAACTTCATTGTGGTAAATGAATGACATGTGTTGGCTGATGTCGTGATTTGACACTGGCCAAACACCAGGCATCCATGGAAGCCATTTGCTGATCTTCTATTGCTCTCTGCTGGGCAGAGGAGAGGAAAAAAAAATAGCGAAGGGGTCATGAGTTGAGATGAGGACTGGGAGAAAACACTCTAAAGGCGCAAAATAGGTTCAAATTTAAAGGTATAAAGTAAATTTATTATTAACAGAGTAAAAGGAGGATAATGAGAAGTAAAATAACCTTTAAAACACCATTCTCCCCCCCAGCCCCTCCCTCTTTCCCACTGACAGCGCAGAGAGACAGGGTGTGGGGGTTTTGGTCAGATTGTCACTTGGGATTTTCCTTCTGTTTGTTCAGGGAGAGGACTCTTTCCTCTGCTATGCCCTGGGGTCCCTCCCATGGGCAAACAGACTTTTCAAAACTATTGTGGTGTGGCTCACTCATCCACAGGGTGCAGTCCTCTAAGGACAGACTGCTCTAGTTTGGAAGCGAGGGCCCTCTCTCTCCATTTGGGTCTCCCACTGGATCACACCTTTCTCCAGCGTCCACGTGCTCCAGCGTGAGTACTTCTCTCCTGGGCTGTGAGTGGATCTCTGCATGCCCTGAGGACCTCATGGGCTGCAGGAGGACAGCCTGCTTTACCATAGTCCTCACTACAGCCTGCAGAGGAATCTCAGCTCTGGCCCTTGGAGCACCTCCTCCACTTCCTTTTCCATTGACTTGGATGCTGCCATGTTGTTTGCCCTCACATGTCCTTACTTCCTTCCTTTTCTCTGACTAAAAGAAAAACTGCTGCTTGTAGGTACCATTGCAAACAAGTTCCACCAATTCAAAGGATCCTTCAGCGCTGAGAGGTTGATGTCATCTGGGTTCCGTGTCGGGGAGTCACAGATGTCAGCTTACCATGTTTTTGTCACCGGCCAGGGCGTCCCAGCTGCCACCGCATGGGCAATGGCAGCTGCTGTGGCACTGGCACTATTTAACACCTCCCCTCATGCCAGGGCACCAGGAAGGAGAAGCTGCCACCGCCGCCCCTGCCCTCCTGCTTGCAGCACAGTTGGCTGGGGTAGGCAAAGCAGGCGAGGCTCGCCACAGGCCGCACCGAGATGGCCATGGCTACAGTGCATTGCCGGGCGCTGTGCCAGAATGGCCCCGGCGACAATGCCTCGCCAGCCCTGGAAAAAACTGCCCACGTGCTGTTTTGATCTTAAATATGTCATGTTGGTGTTACCAACCTCTCTAATTGGGCCAGCAGCATGTTCATCTTCAGAACCATCAGTTTGGCTCTGTCAGACATGGTGGAAGCTTCTAGCAGCTTCTCACAGAAGACACTTCTGGTCCTCTCCCACTACCAAACAAACAGGCTATGCCAAATCAACACTGCCCAAATAAAGCAGCCTGAGGCAACCCCTGGAAATGTGAAGATTTGCACTGCATGATTAATACCTGGGCAGGGCCACAAAGGCCGGAAGCAGTGTTTTGACGTGGAGAGTGTCAAGCAAACTCAGCCCTTGCGCTGGCTCTGAGCATGACACCTGCGGTGGAGCGCTCTGTCACAGAACCGCACAGCGGGCACAGTTGGAATATGGACCACAGTGGCTCATCTGGTCCAACCTCCCTGCTCAGGAAGGGCTATCCTAGAGCACATGGCACAGAACTGTGTCCAGACAGTTCTTGAATATCTCCAGTGAGGCAGACTCTACAACCTCTCTGGACAACCTCTTCCAGTGTATGGTCACCCACACAGTAAAGTTCTTCCTCATGTTCAGGTAGAACTTCCTGTGCATCAGTTTCTGCCCACTGCCTCACATCCTAGTGCTTGGCACCATTGAGAGGAGTCCCGCTCCATCTCTTTCGCACACCCACATCCCCTTCCTTTTAGACATTTATACACATTAATGATGTCCCCTCTCAGCAGTCTCTTCTCAAGACTGAACAGGCCCAACTCCCTCAACCCTTTCCTCGTAAGAATGATACTCCAGTCCCCCAAACATCCTCACTGCTCTGCACCGTACGGCTTCTCCTTGGGTGCCAACAGATTTTGAATACCTGCAAACCAAAACCACTCTGAACCTGCCTAGGGCTCAGAGGTGCCCGCTAAGGCAGAACCTTCTGTTCCCATGTCAAAACAAGAAAGTGTGGGGTTTTTCCTCACAAAACCCGCCTTTCCCCCCCAGACACCCGCACGCCGGGGCCGTTAACGCGCAGTCGGCACGGGCGGTCCGCAGCCGCGCGGGGCCCGGCTCCGGTGCCCGTCCGTGGGCCGGGGAGCCCTTGGCGGGGCGGGGAAGGGAAGGGAAGGGCAGGGCCGGGGACGCGCTGCCTC
>VYXF01009477.1:414084-476189 GCA_013397295.1 Polioptila caerulea
AAAAAAAAAAAAAAAAAAAAAAAGTTGATAAAGGACAAATTGAGAATTTACATTCCCCTAATCCAGTGGCTTGCTGGTTTAAGTCCTGAGTCAGCATGTAAATTGCAAAGCTGTCTAGAAGACCAGGACAGCTTCTCCTGTTTTGTCTCTCATAAGGCTGTGCATGCAGGATAACTGCAATGCTGTGGGAAAGCATGACATCCCCATCTGTTGTTTTCTGTTTCCTGGCGCAGTCTCTCCTGCACGATTGCTCTTTCCTTCCAATGCTTAACTTTAGATAGGTGGCAATGCAACAAAGATGCTATGTTCAGGATTAATATTTCTCTTTTGACGTAGGTTGAGTAGCTTGTGTGTATTTGGTCTATTGGGAAACTATGAGATTGAAGTGGCAGAATTTCTCTGTTCCCCTTGCAGCTCTGAGAGTTAAAAACTTATCAGTTATATTGTAATGGTTCATTACTTAATGATAGTTTTATAAAGTACCTTCTATCTCTGATGAAAGACTTATTAAAATCACTGACTGTGATCAGACCAAGTCAGATCCAAGTGTGACCTCAGTCTTGGTGCCCTTGTGATTTGTACCCTGTTTCTACATGTTGCCCCAATTTTGTCACTCATCCATAGTGGTCCAGTGTTTTTGTACCTTGGACAGTAACTACATTGTCTTTGCTCTCCTTTGCTCAGGCTAGCAGCTGACAGGCCTTTTGGTGGGGGTGCAGTCACCAGATAACTCAGAGTCTTAGGTCAGTCTTTATTGCATTATAATTTATTTATACAACACATGTCCATTAGTTAAACAGAAATGATACAGATAATAACCAGGAAGCTGTTACCATGTGCCCTGAGAGACTGCGTACCACGAGCATCAGGATAGGGAAACCCCTGTATTTGTAATTCAGAAAACATGGCCTTATTTTCCTTTCAGTTCTACTAATGGAATTCCTCTGGCACTGTTGAACTTGCTTCTTGTCTACACTGATGTAAATTAGAGGAGGACTGAGGGGTTTGTGCCTTATGTGGCTGCATCTCTTGAGGCTGTCACTCTCAGCCTGATCCAAGCCCTCAGGATGGGGTTTCTAGATATGACAGATGTCTTTGAGGTAATTTCCCCCTCCCCTTTCTCTCCTCAGGGAGAAGTTCCCTCTGTGTATTTGCACTCCTATTCAAATGTGTTCTTCAGGAAGGCATGACTTCAGTTGAATCTTCCCCTCTAACAAGATGCTTCTAATAAAAATAATGAAAGTATGATTTTAGTGTGAGCCATTTTTACCAAGGTCTTGTTCATGTGTGACCTCTTTAAAGTGAGAAATACATTAAAAATAGAAAATAACATCAAAATAGTTGATGTTATAAACTGTTTTGTAAACAATTACTGTAAAGCATTGTAATGCAGCCACTTACTCCCTTCATGTATAGAAAAATGTTATAAATTGGTTACCATCTGGTTTTATGTGCTCTCTATTCCCCTTTTCAAGGGAGGTAATCCAAGCCTGTGAATTTACCCTCAGGAAACACAAATTTATTTTCAGCCTTGTAATTTTTTAAAGAGTTCTTTATGCCATTTTTCTTCAGTTTGGGAACTGGAAGTGTTGAAATTGCTTGACTTCAGGAGCCAAAGGACTCAGGAGAATCTTGTTTGTGAGCCTTTTGCTAAAGGCAGATGCATAGCTGGTAATGTAGTATTTAGGCTGTAACTATACTCCTTAATGTAGCCTGAATTTCCAGGAGGAAAATGAAGAAGTTTCTCTGGTAGGCACAATCCTGTTCCCTGCTCCTGGGGTGGCTGGAGGAGGGCTGGCAGCGCTGACTTTGCCCTGTGATAATTTGATCTGAGTCATTGAGTGTCCTGCAAGCACAGCGTTAACTTCCGTATCCGCTTCTTCCCTGTTGCCTTTGCCATTGTAAACCAAGATTAGATTTTTACCCGTTTGGGTTTTTAGCCTGATTTGGGATGGGGTTTGTTGTTTGTTTTTTTTTAACCACATGTGGAGTCCCGAAAGTATTCCAGTGGGAGCACAGCTCCCTGTAGCAAATTTGAGCCTGCTAAAAATAGGTTTGCTTTTTTTAGCTGCCTTTCACCGACCTGTTAGAAATGTCCCATTGACCCTCCAGGGTTTTGTAAACCAGGGGTTGGAAACTTCCGTACCGATGGGTATCTGGATGAATCTGCAGGTGACTACCCAAAATTCTCAGCATAGCTGGCCTGTTTTCTTGCACTCCTGCAGATCAGATAAAACTTTTTAGGCTTTGCAGGTGCCATTAGGAAAATACATGTAAATACTGATATTTTCTTATTATCTCTGCCTTGGCAAGTTTTCACAAGCTTGTTAGATTTTGGCTGCATGGAAGTGTGGCAGGAGAAGCATAGGTAAAACCCCTTTTAGTTAAGAAATACCTTCTCTTACATCGCTTGAAAAGGAAGATTAAATATGCAATGTTTTAATCTATGCAATTTTATGTAGAGAAAAATAAAATAAACTGAAAAATGAATTGTCCTGCAGTTTCTCTCTATCTGTCTGGAGCTGGTTGGTTTTGTATAAAAGGACATCTGTCCTGTGGATCTAGATTGCCTGCTTTAGCTGTCTTGAATATAGTATAACTAGTTATGTATGTTTGCTTCTTTTTGAGGATAAAAATTTAACTTTAGTGTTACTTGTCAGCTCTCAGGGTACTCTGTGTGTCATAAAAGCGGTTTGGAAGTATTTCTTCAAAGGAAATAAAAAATCAAATGGAAAACCTAAAAAAATGTCCATTATCTGCCCTGATCTGTCTTCTTTTTATTCTTTTTTTTTTCCCAGTATTGTTTTCATGTAGCTTGCAGAACTTGAAATTTACTTAGTTCTTACGACAGAATGAAAATGTAACTTCTTCCCAAAGTTCAGTGTTAATGGACTTGTAATAGAGGAAATGGTTGCAATGTACATAGTAATGCTGTAGCTCTGCAAGTCATACCCATGTGCTTGATTTCACTGACATGAGTAACTACATGAAAATCAGCAGGTTCACTATGATGGTGGTTTTAAGCTTGCTGTAAGTTTTGCATCAGAACCTCAGGTAGCTGTCAGGTACTTACTGGGTGAAGGTCCACATCGTTTGTTTGTACATTCTTAGCACATTCTTTGGCCGTCACAGGCCATTGAAACCAGATTTTTTTGACATGGCTTATGGCAGGCAAAAAGACAGTTTATATAGGGTGTAATAGCATATTTTAAGTGTTTATTGTAGCAGGAAGTGGATTTTCATTTGTTTTGTTTACATTTCTAACTTATGTATTACATGTTTTTTAATTGTTCCTGTATTACCACATGCCTTCCAGATAAAGGAAAAAGAAAAGGACTTTGCTCTGTCATGTTGTTGAGCTGAGATGATGTGTGTGTTGTCATGGTATCTCACACTTACCTAGTGGCCTCTTTTGTAGCCTGACACCAAGATTAAGTCCTTAAGCCCTTTGCCTACATTGTTTACATATTGTTTGCTCCAGAGCAGGAGGAGCTGACATATTCCATCTGTATTATAAATTAAGTTCATATGCAGCATGATTGAAGGGCAAACCAGTTAGGGCAAATTACTGCTTCCACCCTGATACAATCTTTTTTTTTTTTTTTTTTGGTTGTTGTATTATTTATCTGAAAATATCAAACTGGACAACATAAACCAAAACAGATGTTTGTGTATGTAAGAACAAGGAATTAAAAAAAACCCACTAACCGGGTCATGTAGGAGAGAAGCTAAGACACTAAGCTCCTATAGCTTTACTCTTAAGATAATGAACACTAAAACACATATGTATTTCCCAAACAATGTATGATGTTTATGTACTGATTTAGTTTGTTGCCAAATTTTGAGGTCTCTAAAGCAAGCATTAAATGGCAGAGTACATTAAATTACAAAATTGTCCTCTGGCTGTAACCAGGGGCCTGTGCTCTGTCCTGTTAACTCACTGCAGAAATGAGTCTCCAGACTTTGACTGAGGGGGTCTTAGGGCTCCTTCCAATTTCTCCTGAGACAGTTACACAGCAATAGATTTTTCTTATATTTTCCCCCAGTTTAGCGCAATAATATTTCTGAGAGAGAGCTATAGAAGTTTTATTGGAGTGAAACTACTTCCTGCACTTGCAAGAGAGATTAATTTTTATTTCACTGCTGAAGTGTGCTGTTCAGGACTAAACCCATAGCTTAATCACTGTCTATTTGTTCAGCTTTCAGTCAGTCTTTGCTAGTACTGACCTTAAGGTGACTTGTCAAACTGTTTCTTTTGTTAAATAGGAGTTTACTTTTCCTCTGACTGTTTAATTCCTTTGCTTTGGGATACAAAACCTTAGGGGAATAAAAAGGCTCAGAGTCTGGGCAAAAAAACCTGAGAGTCTCTGTTCAGGACTGTCCCAGCTTGTTACTGCACCTGATGTGTCAAGCCTTAACTTTCAATTGAAAATTGAACACCTAAATTACAGTTTCCTTTCTTACATTTTAATGTAATGTGATGTTCTTGTCAACTAAACACTTGTGAGGTGTGAGTCTTTAATTATGTCAGGGTTTTTTTGAGCTGGCAAACAAGCATAGAAATTTTAATAAGATTATTAACGCAGTGAAGGTTAACCTGTTTCCTTGAGGGAGTGGAAGAATTAGGTCTTAGAAATACTTGTTAAGTCTGTGTGAATGTATGAATACATAATTACAGAAATTGAAAAATGGGAGAAAAGGTATATATGTACCAGTAGGTATAGATTTATCTGAACTGCCTGATTTTTTTGGTAATCACTGTTTACAAAAATAACATAACTTGTCTTCCTAAATATCAGGAATCATGAGGCTAAATTATAGCTGTGGTTAAAATACAGAGTAATTACCATGTGTTATGTGAATTTTGTGAATGAGGAGTGGGTTTTTTGTTGTGGGCTTTTTTTCTTGCCAAAGTAAATTACACCCTTACAAGGACATTTTCATCTTGATATTTCTGTTTTGTGTGATGTGTGTATAAATACAAGGCTGATATGCTTTAATATTAATCCATGTGACTTTCTCCAGATTCATAAACCAACTTAAACTCACTCGGCAGCATACTAAATGGAAAGTGGAAAGATAAAAAAATAATTCTCCTAGTTTATTTATACGAGTTGTGTTAGAAAACAAGTATTGTAAATGGTCTGGTTCATCTGCTTCTGTGCATCTAGGAAGTTTTTGCTCCTGGCTTTTGCTTTTCCCTGTGGCCACAGCAGTTCCGGTACCGCTCTTCGTGTCACTCGCACTCAGGCGCACAAAGTTCATCGCTTCTGTGATTGGATATAAATAATCCTCCTGCTCATTAATAACCTTATTCTTTAGCCATGAAAGAATAATTGTCCTCTTACAGTTTGGTCTTCTTAAAATTTCAGCTGAAAAGTAAACTATCATCTCCTTCCCTGTTGACGTAGAAGCAGCAACATCTCCATTTAGATTGGTGTTAGGCAGAGTAGAGCTTTCTTCTTGTTCTTGGCAGAATATAGCCATAAAATTTGGAGAAAAATTTGAAGTCCTAGGGATTTCTGCAATTCTCTTAAGATATTTTCTGTAAAATATATCCATTTTTTAAACAACTAAAGACAAAAATAGCTTTAGTGTGAACTTCTTTGGCTGAAAACATAATTAGTGGTGAACATTTTCTCTGAATTTAAATGATGTAATGATTGCTCTTTTTTGCAAAGCCATGAGAATAAGCCTTACATTTTGAAATTGCAGGAAGCTGATAACCTTCCATTCAGGGATTTGCAATTCAGTGTATTTGGTAGTAGAATTATTGTAGCCATTTTTGTAGAAGGTGGGTCTTCAGAGGGTGTAGTGTTATGAAGCGTTTAGAGCACTGAGCTAATACTCTGACTAGAAGTGTCTTTGGAAGAGGTTGCTGGGTGTGTAAAGAGCTGCTTTCAAAGTGTAGCATTCCAGGTGTGCTCCAGCATTGAGTGGTAGATGGATTGATCCCTTGCCAAAGACTTAGGAGCACCTTCTCTGTTTTCTCAAATGCCTACATTTGGTGGGAGTTACCTTGATACTACACAGGCATGGTACGTACCTGGAGCATTACTGATCCTGATTCCAAGATGGATCTTACCCTCTGGGTAGACAAGGTATCTGCAGAGTGGGAGAGGAGAAGACAGGGAAATGTCAGTGTTGGTGCTTTTGCTACAGTAGAGTGGAGTTGGCTGGAAATCATGAAGGGGAGGCAAAACAAATGCCATTGAAGGATTGAGCAAAGGTGGCAGGAGAGGCATGGCAAAGCAGAAAACTTCAAGGGATGTAAGGCCAGAGGAGGAGATGAGAGTGGGAGACAGCTGTTGTTGGGAAATTATGTCCTCCAGCCAAAACTAGAAGTTCCTGTCAAGGTCTTTTCTGGGTTGCTTGTTAATCAGTTCCTGCAAATCTAACTGTACAGCTGTTTGTTTTTGCACTTTTACCCCAAAGCTGGGAGTCAATGGGTAAGGAGAAAGGAAACCTCTTCCACTTGCAAAATTTCCTAGTATGTGTAGGAAAGACCCTTCCCTTTCCCAAATGTGAAGCAGCAAAAAGGGACCCTGCCAGCTGTGCCAGGACTTTCTCTTCTCCCCTCCCACGACAGTGCCGAGTTCTTGCTTCAGTTTCTGTTGTGGCAGCTCCTGTTGGCTCCTACCTGATGACTTTTTCTTCATTAAAATGCTTGTGGCATTTCCACTTAGGGAGGTGGAGGTGGCACACAGGTAGACCTAGTGTGTAATTAAGCACTTCTTAAAAGCACTTAGACTCTTCTGAGTAAGGAGTGTTCCGATAAGCGCAAGAGTGTGGTTTCCCAATCCATTATTTTGTGTTTGATTTATTTACTTTTTGCTTTTTCTTTTCACTTTCTGCAATTTTCCCATGTGATGACCATGAACAGAGGTCTGGATGTCTGGCAGAGCAGTGAGCACTGTTTCTGACTCTCTTTCAGATGCAAGTATGGACATAATAGCCTATGATGATTACTCCAGTCCACCGCTTCAGAGATATTGAAAGGACCCCTGAATACCTCCAGCCGGAAAAGTGTGTTCCACCTCCTAGCCGTGCTTCCCTGGGAACAATGTGGTTTATCCGAGATGGCTGTGGTATTGCATGTGCTGTCGTTACCTGGATGCTGGTGTTCTATGCCGACTTTGTAGTCCTTCTTGTCATGCTAGTTCCATCGAGAGATTATGTTTATAGTGTCATCAATGGCACACTGTTCAACACCTTGGCTTTCCTCGCTTTGGCTTCACATTTTCGTGCTATGCTGACAGATCCAGTAAGTATACACCTCTCTCTGTGTGTCTCGGAAAGAAACAGGCGGTGTTTTTCTTGTCTGCTAGATGTTGGGTAACTCAGTTGCCAAGTGAATGGCAGATTTAAATAACTTTTGTGTGTCAGCCTGCTGAGTGAGGCTGCTGATGTGGTATGCTAATTTTTCATCCCACTCAAGTCAGATGCAAAGTCAAGGACCCAGCGTTATATTCCCGGTGTGTGAGCAGCTCCTCTTTCTGCCCTGGGAAGGAGAGTGTTTCTCTCTTATGCTGTATTCTCCCCAATGGCAGATCTCGTGTTTGTGGCTTGTTGTGTCTTGACAAACGGGAAAGCTGGAAAAGCTGGTTTTGGTTGTCTGCCTTGGCAAGTATTGCTTCAGCAGAACAGGGCAGAATATGTGTTGTTTTGAAAAGCTGTGTTACCATCTCTCATTCTACTGATTTTGTTGAGTGTATTGGACAATGCTGAAGTAAATACAGCCTGAGCTTGCTAAGAGATGGCAGTCCTTAGGCAAGTTGGGAAGCATCAGGGTTGTGAGATCCCCTTGTACGTATCCTTAGGACATTGCTTTGAGAGATCAGATCTTTCTGCTTTCTCATTTTGCAGTTTGACAAGATGAAGTTTAGCACCATGATGCTAATTCTGAATGGCCTGTGATGGTTTCTTGCTTAATAACCTCTGAACAGTAGACTCAATTCCAAACCCCATCTTCACTAGTCAGTGGAAGGAAAGACAAGCTTAGACATCTCCTGTCCCCTTCCTCACAAATGTCCTTGTTGCTGTTGGGAGTAGTGGTGTGCCTCTGGTATTCTGTCCTTTCCAAAAACCTTGTTAGGTGCTGATAAGACTTCAGTATAATCTTTGTTTCTTAGATTCCAGCTCTTTCAGAAACTACAGCACTGCAGAAATGGTTTGATTTGGGGTAATCTCAAAATTTGAGGTAAAGAGTGTTGAATTGCATGCTGCTATTGCTGGGCAGAAGTGTAAGCAGTAGTTTAGCCTCTGAAACTTCTGATCACAGGGCTCGGGAATAGGGGGTTGTAGCAGTTTGTTAGATAGTTTGTATCCTGAAGGTGGTTGTTAATTATTGTATGTTGTGTGATTTTTATGCTTAGGGACCTTCAGGTCACTGGAATTATTGTGCAGAGTTAGCAGCAGCTCTTGTGAAACAAAAGCTTTATTTTGAAATGGGCTAGGCAAGCAGTGTTGGAGAAGCAGATGCAATCTCTGTTGAGAGTAACTGGGAAAAGATATGTTAATTCCTAGTGTGAGGTGGGATTTATGTATGTGGATGGAGAGCCAGTGGGATTTTGTTTCATTTTTTAAATGAGAATTCAGCTAAATAAAATGCAGGAGGGAAGATACAGTGAAAGGATGGACTAACATCTGGCAGTGAGTCTGGGATTAAGGAAGCTTCCAGGACATGGGGAACCAGGGGCATATGTGGGATCAGAATGAAACAGAAAGCACTGCTGAACAAGCAAGCAGAATTTTTATTATAAATAAATGAACAACTCAGTTCTTCACAATTGATAGTGTGTCCTGCATTTCAGGAACTGCTCCCAATGGGTCCTTGCTAAAAACATTCCTAAGTTTTGAGTTTTGCTGCATGCTGAAGAAAGAGAACATGAGTTGTAGCATTTTGTGGAAATTGGTTTTGGTAATTTTTAAATTAGTCAGGCCTGTTGGGAGTTTTTGTGGGAACATCCCCCCAAAGACTGCTTAAAAAAGCTTTATACTACTGGTTTAATGTGCAGTTCTCTCACTCGTGTATCATTCATGTTTATTGCTGCTAGGAGGTTGTATAGATGTGTTAAAAAGAGACTGTACCATCAGAAATCTATTGATATATTGCATCTCTGGTTTTATTTCAATTAAAAAAAGCCCAGAATTCACAGAAGTAACATACACCATGTTTCATGGTTTTTTTGTTTGTTTTTTTCTTTTTTTGGCCTTGTTTTGATTTTTTGGGGTTTTTGTTTTTTTAGCAAATTTTTGTTCCTTTGAGGACTGGAAACTCATGAACTTGGGCTCCTGCAGCAGCAATATGTTACTTATTTAAAGATATACTTTAAAATGGAAATTGCACAGCTAGGAATGTTTTACCTGGTCTTATTCAGGTGTGACAATTCTTAGTGTTCACTGTTTGAATGTTAAACCCTAATTTAAATAACAAATACACAATGGAAGCATAACTACAAATACATGAGTTGTTTACCAGCAACTCTTAGTGTACACAATGATTCTTCAGAAGAAGCTGCTTCTACTGGCATAAAACATCTGCAGTTTTCAGTTGGTGATAGGAAACACTGACATGATAAATTTGTTGATGTAAAAAGAAGGATGAGGATTCTTAAATATTTTAAGGCTACTGTAAGACTACAAAATGCTAAATGCTTAAATGGAGGTTTATTGATATTAAAAAAAACCAAACTACCAAGCCCCACCAAAATTATATGTAAGTATGTAGTTCCATATTTTAAGATCACATTTAAACTTCTTTTCTGAATCTTCTTGCTCTTCTTGTAGCTCTGTTGATCTTAGGAAAACTTTTATTTCTTTTCCTTCCTTCCCCTCCCATAGTTTTAAGTCATCCTGCTGTTCTTAGCAGCCATAATGTCCACAAGTTAATCTCCTGGTTTGTTTTTTTTTCCTGCAGGGTGCTGTACCCAAAGGTAATGCCACAAAAGAGTTCATTGAGAGTTTACAGCTAAAGCCAGGACAGGTGGTTTACAAGTGCCCAAAGTGTTGTAGCATCAAACCCGACAGAGCACATCACTGCAGGTAAGGTCATTTCTGAGGATGACTGTTTCATCAAGACCTCAAGAATTATTCACCAGTGTGCCTTGTTGTTGGAGTCTGAGACTGGAGTGGGTCAGCTGAGGGACTGGCATACAAATTCTGTGGCCAATAGTACCAGACACATCTCAGCTTCTCAGAAGAAATCTCGTTCCTTTCCTGACAAATTCTTGTATATAGGAGGCTGGGACTACTTCATGCAAAGTGATAAACACTTAAAATTTTTGAATGCTGCCTTGGTTCCAGACCTGTAACTGACATTCCATAAATTTTCATGTAAACATGACTTGAGAAAAGACATTCCTTACAAAAATGCATAGAAATCCATAAAACTTCTCCCAAAGGGTCAGTGTCTTTTCCATTTTTGTTTTTATTAGCAAACCCCTTTGTTTAACTGTTTATTCTAATTAGAAGTGATATCTAAGTTAAAACTGAAGTGCAGGTAACTGTATATTTTAAGAGTTCAGACTTCCACATTTTCATTTAGTACTGTGACTTTGTTTTGTGCTGTGTGATAGATCAGTATGCCTACTGATCTGTCATGTCCTTTCTTTTTCTGGTAGGATAAACTTCCTGGAAGAGACTAACTGGTAGTGAGCTTTTTAGTACTAAAGGCAGTGAGCAAAAAAAATAACTACTTCCTAAAATTCTCTTCTGCTTTTAAAGCAAGTGAACCTGCTTTCCAGTAAGTAGTTAATAAGTTTGCACTGGTGTAATTTCCTTACCTACTCAAAAACCAGTATATACGGAGAGCTCGTACCTGGGCTAGTGCTGATTTGTGCAGTGGTCTTGTAGGGAGGGAAATACATGGTAATAAACTGAGCAAACTTGTCCTGCTGTTTGCTTTTTTCATATTTGTTTCCAGAGCTTCAGTTTGCAAATGTTTTTCTTTTTTGTTGTTTTCTGGGTTTTTTTTTAATTTTAATGAAAACCAGGAGTCGATTATTCAGCAGGAGCAATGTGATCATGCCTATCACTTATTAATGCTACTGTAAAATCCCCTCTGACAGCTTTTCAATTATGAATGAAACTTCACATCTAAAATGCTGTCTTGATGGTGACTCACAGTGTAGGTAAATGAAAAGAACTCTGGCTAAACACAAAACCTTGTCAGCATGGTCCGTCCTTCTGTCCTTTAAGATAAGTTTTTAGACAGTAAGATTTGGGAAGGTGATCCACTGAGCACTGATGCTGATGAGAATCTTCAGTCAAACATTTTTTTTGGTGGCCTAGGGAGATTTATTTGATTTTAACATACCAAGGCTGAGCATATGCATCAGGAGGAGATACTGCTAGCTGCATGCCAGAGGGACCAGGGTGTTTTTGATGAATGGGCTATTTAGTGAGTCCCCTGTGCCCAGTAAACTAGTCCTGCCAGCATTTGGAAGCTAGGTGGTTGAGGGGGGGAAAGTGTCTGAGTATGGGCAATCCCTGCTCCCTGTAGGGTTTAGTTGTGGTTTCTATGTTGCCTTTTCCACCAGCTAGCTTCCTGTTCTGCCTGTCATCCAACTGTTTTTGGTATGTGTACATGGAATAAATCTCCCCTCCCAGCCTCCTCTCCTGTCTCTTTCACATGTGTGGCTTGGCTGCTTCAGGTTATCCCTCTGGGGAAGCAGGAGCAGTTGGAGGGTTGTTTGGGTACTCACTTCTCCCAGAGCCCAAGGGAAGTGTGTGCACACCTGCACACAGGGAGGCATCATCCTCCTCCACCACCTTCCTCACCTTACCCCTCCCTTTTTTTTAATCACAATGAGAGATACTTGTCTTACAAAGTGCATTACCTGGCAGATAAATTGCTTTTACCGTGCCTGCTGATTTTCAACCCCATGTAGCTCCAAGTAATTTTAAGCTGCTTGGTCGGACAAAACAAGGCTTTTCTTGTTTGCCACTGCACTTCCCACTGGGGCTGATAGGTAGTAGGGCACCCAGGTTTGCCTGAGGAGGAGGAGCTCCTGATCTGGTCCCAGCTGAGAGGGGACTGGACTTTCATTTAGGATCAGGCCTATAGCAACTCATTTGTTTTTCAGGCATAGCACATCTCCTTGGGGATTATGCTCTCCCACCAATTAAAGTGAGTGAAAGGCTGTTCTGACAGAGAGGTTTTCTATTATTTATTCATACTTGCTGATAAGAACATGTTCATCGTTTGACTTTCCCTTAAGTGTCTGGGTGTTGAAGTTTATTGTTTATATTAAGGTCAAAATACTTTTTGTTATAAGAAGAAAAATAAAATTAGCAGAGCGCTTAGTCCTTTCTGTTTCATTGCTGCCAGAATTGTTCTGGAATGGCTTTTTCCTTTCTGGGTCTGTTGTTTGTTTGCTTTGGGGTTTTGTGTTTTTTCATATTTGATTTCTGTGCTTGTTTGTACAATGTGGTATCAGGAGACTGACTGCCTTTCGTCTCCTATCATATGAGAAAGCCACAGAGAAAAAGACTTCCTTTATTATGTGAGTCGAAGCAGTTACTGACTAAGCAAGAGAATGATGTTCAGACAAAGTAATAATGTTTTAATTATTTTACTTCCAGCCACAATTTGCACGCTGGCAAGAATTTAAATTTTGATTTTATTAGTCTGGTTTTGTGAAGTGCTTTAACATCTAATTTCACCTTGAATGTATATTGTGGTACCGTCTTCCTAACTGACTGCCACAGCTATTTTCTACTAGTATGCAGCTTACCTTGATGTCAAGAATCTTTTCTCATGCCTTATTTAATTTTTTTTTTTCCAAGTTCCTGCTACCAGCAAATGTTGGCAAATAAACCTTAGTCTGTTGTTAGCGACTCTGAAAAGTATCTTCATTCATTACTACCTTTTATATCTTTGTGATTTCTGTTTGGTTTTAATCTGTGGACGTTTTTACAGGCCAAATAGATTAAAACAAAACAAAAAAGGTTTTTTCCATCTGCCCGAATGTATTGTTCTAACCATATTTTGGAAAGAACCATGGATGTGTGGCATTAATTTTTGCAATGGTGATTTGGTATTGTATGGTTCATTTTGAACAGGCTTAGTCAAGTAAACAAACCACAAATATAGATATGGTGGCAAGTAAATTCTTTTATGTTCAGATTTCACCTCTGATTCTTTTCCTGAATTTCTTTGTCCTCCAAAGCCCTGTGAAATCTTGTGTTCCTGGAATGAAAAGTGCTGTTAATAAAGACCTCTGTTCTTTCAGTGTTTGCAAGAGGTGCATTCGGAAAATGGACCATCACTGCCCGTGGGTCAATAACTGTGTGGGAGAGAATAACCAGAAGTACTTTGTACTGTTTACAGTAAGTATTTTGCAGGTGATGCTTGAGGTTGTCCAGTGGGAAGTGCTGAAATGCTGTGCATAGTCTGTGAAACAGCTCCCAGGGCTGGTGTTCTCTTCCTTCATGTTTTGGATTAACTTTATGGGGACCTGCTGCCGGCTTCTGTTTCACTAATTAGGGAACACCCCCCTCTCACCCATCCATCCACAGCAAAGGAAAAAGGCATCACAGGAAGCAATTGTCAGGGGGTTTTGAGGTCTGTATTGATGGTTGTTCAGCGCCTGTTTTGTAATGCGAGTCCCTCTTTGAGGGAGGAGCCATCCTTTTACATCAAACAGTGGCTGGTAGGATCCCAGGCCATATGGAGGGTTCCTAAACATTATAGTTGTATGAGTATCTGTGTGGGATCATGTAATAAGAGCTGTTGCCACATCTCAAAGGAGGAGTGGGAAGTCTACATCCCCTTGGATAAGAATTATCCACCTTTTAATTGCAAGTGGTTTATTTTTGTGCTTGAAAACCACGGAGGTGCTTGACTTTTTGTACTATATCTGTAGAATCATGAGTAGGAAAACAGTACAAACCAGAACAGTGGATATTTCTGGAAGATTTGAAATGTGTTTCATCAAAGTGAGCTGCATATATCCCGTGGGAGTAGTGTGAACATTACAAGGCTGAGTTTCAGTGATGCTCTGTTTTATTAATAAATCTTTTGAGACATCTGTAGGTTTGAGGAAGTATGTTCTCTTATTACCAAGCAGAAAGGAGGAGATTTTCAGTTAAATGACGGTTTAGTGTTCTATGGTGTGGTTTGCAAGGATGTGGATTACAGAACAAAATGAATCCCATTTCTTTCCTATGAGCAAGCAGGTTTTTTTGACTTTGAGAAGTCAGCTAGGTGTTCTTGTCCTCTCAAAAGGATTTCAGTTTCTATTAAAATTTGATATCCACTTCCAAGCAGACTATATTTAAGACTTAGTTGAGAGAAACAAATTAAGGGTTGCTGGTTTTGTTCTTGGATTCTTTTTGACAGATGAGAAAGTGAAATAACAGCAGCATGCTCAACTTGCAAGGAAAACCAGAAGGCTCCCCTATTGCCTTTTACTGCTTCCAGAGGTGTTTCTTGTTACAGTCTCTCTCACTTCTACTATCTGCCTATCTTTGTCAGAGTTTGTAGGTTCAGAAGAGTAATTATTTAGCCCTGTCTTAATAAATTGTAATCTGTGTGTAACATTGCACATAGTTTTTGTTCTAACCTCTTGTTACATAGGAGTTTTTATTACAAAGCTAAGACCTTGTTTAAACCAAAAATTAAAATATGAAGTATTAAAGCCTGAGAGAAACTTTCCATGCCACTGTCTGCTTCAGGAGAAAGTACTTCTTAAAAAAAATACATCATTTTCCTGAACCTCATACTGGAAAAACAGATAAGTGCATTTTCTGGTTAAAAAAAATTAACTGTTGTTTCTCTGGGAAACTGTAGTGCTGTCAAGAGCAGGAATGTAAGCTTTGACAACAGGATACCTTGGTCAGTGTTACTGTTCTCTGAAAGTCGTGCAGTACTCAGCTGAGGTAAGGACAGTAAGCTGTGTGGAAGGCCACTCTAGGACACAGGAGGCTGGGCTTTGGATCCAGCTGGCGTTGAATTCAGCAGTCTGCCTTGTGTTCACTCAGAGCTGTTCGTAAGGAGAGAATGAGTCTGTGTAGTTGTGGCATTTGCCAGCTTCATGGTGTTTTTTCAGGGGAGATGGGAGAGCTTGATGGTTTTTGGAGTTGTTTTGTGGCTTGGTTTTATTTTGAAATCTTAGCACTGTGCTTTTAAATGAAGTGTTGTGAAGATTTAGCATCTTGGTCTTTAAACTCTCTTGGTACCTGTATTACATCCTTTATTTTTCAGATGTATATAGCACTGATTTCCCTGCATGCTCTAATCATGGTGGGATTTCACTTCTTGTACTGCTTTGAAGAAGACTGGACAAGTGAGTATAAACAAAATACCTTATTAAAATAATAATTTTTGAATTAAAACTTAAAATGCAGTTTGCTTGTTTCACAAGATTGCTATCAAGGTTCTGCTGTGCTGTCTCTATTTTGTTTTTGTCTTTTTAATGACCAGTCCTGGAACTTCATAATTCTTTTTGACCTACTGGAATCTCTGTCCTGAAAAGTCCTGTTTTAACTTACACCTCATAGTGCCTGGGAAAAAGCTGATATGTAGAGACACCTAACGAGTATGTGTGCAATAATCTACCGTTGACATGAACACAGCACTAATTGCCTGAATGCCAGCAAAAGATAAGAAGAATGTGTATGCTTTTTTAAAAGGGTACTGTGAGTCATTCTTGCAAGACTGCCAGGAAAACATGCTAGCTCAGATCCAAAAATCCAGCCTCACGAGAACAAACAATTCGTTTCCTCAAAAAAAAATAAACCCAACAAACAAAAAACGGCGCCCAAGCAACTCTAAAACACAAAACCAAAAACCTCAGCATTCTCTCTGAAGTAGTCAGTGAGTACATTTTCACAAAGTCAATCTATTCCTAAACCCACAAATGAATATAGGAAATCCTAAATGTAATGCAGAGTTGAACAGCAAGGTGTCGAAGACTGTATGCACATGTATGTACTGCTTGTGAGTTTTTTTGGTAAAGGAGGAGGGTTTTTCCTCTTGGAATTTCAGTAGTGTTATTCAATATAATGGCTGGTTTTAGTTCATAGTACTGCAGAGGATACACATATTAGTTGAATTTGACAAGGTTGTTCTGCATTTCAAAACTTAGTAAAACAGCTGCCAGCTGTCACTGAGAACATCTGCATTTGACTGCAGTGGCCAGGGCCGTAAGGGAAGGATATATCAAGAGGTGTTTTCCCTTATCTCCTTTCTGAGAGCCTGTTCCTGTGGGGAAGCACTTTCTTACCTGTCCCAGGTTTAGGTGGGATGTTCTGTGTTCTGGTTTAGAGCAGGGCTGTTAGGAGAGATGGGTATGTTGTTCCAGCTGCCTTGTGTTTGTGCAGATTGTCTTAGTGCCTGGTTATGGTGTATATGCTTAAGCCTAAGATCTCATTAGAAAAATACAGGCTTTTGATCAGAGTCTTAGATTTTGGAAAAATCTGGATACGGTCTGGCACTTACACCACTCAACTGTAACTTTGCAGCAGTCAACTATGGCTTTGGCCCTATAACATTAATTTCTTCTGCTCCTCCTTTCTAATTACTTTCATGGCTTTTTTTTCAAGTTCTTGCTTGAGTTTGTTCTATTGAATATGAGGAAAAATTGGAGCTTGGTTTAATCTCCCTAAAGTTATCTCCTTTAAGTTATGGCTTAGAACAGTTACAAAAGGAAGCACACCCTGGTTTTATGTTGGTGCTGCATATACTCATGTCCTGACTGCCAGCTTGAGATTTCTAATGGATTTATGACTGTGGAGAATCTGTTAAGTCTAAGATTTAAGAGAGAACCTCCAGGTGAAATGGAGGAGAATAGCGTCCTAGTCAGTGTGCTGGGGAAACACTGAAGTGGAAAAGAAAGTTGCAATCTTGAAGTGTTGCAGGGGTTTTGGTGGGTTTTTTTGCTTTTTTTTTTTTTTTTAATTTGAGAGAATGATCATTTTATGGTTGAATGTCAGAGCTTCCCTGTGTATCTTTTTGGGAATGTTGTTCTTGTAGTGTATTTGATAGTTTGAGTATGGTAAACTCGTGGCTTAGCAGATGTTTTGCAGCTGGTGCATTGCTTGATGTCTAATCTTCCAACTCCATTGTTTTGTCTTCACAGAATGTAGTTCCTTCTCTCCACCAACTACAGTGATTCTACTCATCCTCTTGTGTTTTGAGGCTCTCCTATTTCTCATCTTCACCTCAGTTATGTTTGGGACCCAAGTACACTCCATCTGCACTGATGAAACGGTGGGTGTCTCACACTCTCTCCTTTACCCTGTCTCTCACCATTTGTAGAAACAGTGACGGGCTACAGGGCTTTCCCTCATGGCACAGGGAGTCCCAGGTACCCTTTGAGGAGAGATCCAATGTAACAAAGCTGAGTGCTGGATGGTGCTCTCTGAGGTTCCTGTGGGAAGTACTGTACCCTGTGTGTTGGCTGGGGTGCTGTCTTGACAGTACCTCCCATAAGGTAGGCATGGGTAGCTGGGCTTACTCTGTAGAGAGTATTTGTCCCTGCAGATTGGAGAACCTTTCTCTTTTAATGATGTGCTTTTACATTGGTATTGTCTGAAATTCTGCTGTGTGACCTGGTTGTCACTATTCACAGGTTTATGTGCTGGAAAGCCAAGGTGAGTAGTTGGTGGAGGAATACACACACACACACACAGAGTCATACACAGACACACAGACTTCTTTTAGCCTAAAAGGTTTTCCAGCCTTAGCTACCTGTTCAACAGTTCAAAAATTCCTGCCAGAGGGAAAAAGAAAAGGGAGCGGAGTAGGCTCATGGAAGCCTGCTGGATGCAGTCTACTGCAAATCCACCAAGCCATCCCTACTTTGAAGATGCCATAGTAGAGATTATATAAATCTAAATCCATATATTTGCCCACTTCTGTAAAGATCGAGCTGGTGACTCCTGGAGGTGTTCCCACACTTGTGAATACTTCCACTCCTCACCAAGCAGGCTCAGGTAACTGAATTAACCAGAGTGGCTGGAGAGAAGTGATAAGTCTTAAAAGAGTGACAACTCTTCTTTCTTCCCCTGCCTCCTTTAGCTTTCTTTCCCCTTGTTTGCCCATGGCCAGCTGAAGCTAGAGCAGGTGTTTGTGCTGCTGTCAGAGAGCTGTGACTGGCATTACATGCCATACAGGGCCGTTGCTCTGAGCCTTTTTTTGCAGTGCTTTCTTTAATGCTTGGCTTCTGCAAGAGGCTGATGTTCCACCTGTCTGTGTTCAGAGGAAGACTTCACTGTGCTTTCTAATGGGGAGAGCCCCAGGAAGAAGTACAGTGTGGTACAGATCCTGCTGAGCTTGTGTTCTTCAGTAAGTGTGTAAATTAGCAATGCTGCCTGTGAAATCATCATTTGAATTTCTCTCTCTTTGGAACCTGTCAAAATTTTTTAGAAACTGCTTCCTACAAGCTGAGCACCCAAATAAGTCCACAGATTTTCCCTTCCAGTCTAATTCTGGGGACTCATAGATGTTAAAAGAACAATGCCACATTCTAAAATAAAGGAATGAAATATGGTCTCTCCCTGTTGGGTTGTGGGTTTTTATTTTTGGGTGTTTCTTTAATATGTACCAGTAAGGATTCTGCTCTGTCTCATTGTTGGTTTGCTAGCATTGAGCTAGCTTTATGCAAGCAATCTGTTCTGAGCAGAGCAGTATTTCTGGGTGAAGAGCTTCTTGCTGTGCTCTTGCAGTGTTCTAATTTGCATTTTAGTGACAGGGCTGTTGCAGTGTGTTGCCCTTTTTTTGCCTTTCTGTTCCAGTCACAGAGAGACTTCATTCCTCATCCTGAGTAGGCTGTCCCACCAAGATGGTTCCTTTCTGCCTGAAGGGACCCAGAACCCTGGTATTTTGCTGTTGTCTCTGGAGGTGACATTTAGCAGCAATCAGCCCAGCTCCTGCAGCTGACCCATGTTGTGTTCATCAGAGCTCCCAGCATTAGTAATTTGAGGCATGCAGATGTATTGCAGTGCATTACTATGTAGCGTGGGAGACACATGTAGGTCAGGAGAAACCTTACCTTGCAAAAGATGCAGAGTCAGGCAACTGGGTGATCTGCCAGCTGCTGCAGCTGCTGCTGCTGCTGCCTGTGGGAGAGTGGTGCTCTCCAGTGACTGCTCTTACTCACTGTGCTTCTGTGGCAGCCAGGCATAAATGGTTTTCCTGAAAGGCCAAATTCACTTCCTGGGCTTCAGACACAATATGGATTTTTACTTTCTTTTTAATGTTTAACTAGTGAATGTTCCAGCTGATTGCTTGATGGCTTATTTTTGTTCTGCCTCTAACCTTTACTAAACAATGCCAATGATTTCTTCAAATCGGTATCTTATTTAACCCTCTCTCCCTGCTGTCAGCCCATGCATGTTTTAGCAGTCATTCTAATGACACATGAAGAGGCACCGGGTAGACTCAGCTGCACTGAGCCATGGGCACTTCCTGAACTTGCTTGGTGAATCTGGGAGCATTACGTAGATTGTCTTTGGGTTTGTGGGTTTTTTGGTTTTTGGTTTTTTGGGTTTTTTTTTGTATGCAAGCTTGTAATGGTTTCTTCTAAAACTTTTCCACCTGGTTAGCACATAATGCATTCAGCCATTAAAACACATACTTTTTGTTTGATTTTAAGTGGTGGGTTTTTTTTTAAATTGACATCAAGGACATCCAATTGGATGACAGGTCTTTAAATGGTTCTGAAGTATGTAGGTCTGAAGAAAATGAATACAATTTTATTTCCAAGGAACAGTCTCTAGCTTTAGTATTTTTTAATATAAAACAGTGAGAAGAAAAGGAAAGGCAGTACAGATGCATTTGTATTTTCTTACTCTGTCCTTTGGATAAGGGGTAAGTGAGAGTAGACCTTTCCCCGAATCCAGAACTACAAAACCTGAGTATTTGACTGAAAATGTGATATTTCTGTTTTCAGGGAATAGAACAGTTGAAAAAGGAAGAGAGAAGATGGGCTAAAAAAACAAAATGGATGAACATGAAAGCAGTATTTGGCCATCCGTTCTCTATAGCATGGCTTAGCCCATTCGCAACACCAGACCAAGGAAAAGCAGACCCGTACCAATATGTGGTCTGAGGAATTCCTGACCAGCATTTCCACTAAAATAGAAACATATTACAGCACTACTGTTACAAATTTTCCATGAATGTTTAAAACAAAAAGCAAAATGAACTTTTTTATGTCTATTAAATGGCTGATAATTGCAGAGGAAAAAAAGCCCTGTATTCCACCATTTTAGATAATTCTATATCTCTGGCTGAAACTGCTGCTGCTTTTTTTTTTTTCCTTTTTTTTTCTTTCCTTTCTTTTTTATCACATTAACTTTACTGGCATTTGTTTCTCTCTGCTTTCTGTATGGCATAACTAATGTGAAGGGGATCCTCTCTTCTCTGTTATGACCCACCTCTTCAGAGTAAATTCTCATGCTGTCTCCTGACTGCGATGAGCTCTGTGGATGACATGTGAGTGCCAACAGCCCTACACAGACACCTTTGGACTTCCTGGAGGAGCACATTGCTCTTTCATAAGTGAACTTGAACAGGGAAGCAGATACTTCACATACCAAAAGGTGCAAGACCAGAAGGCAACACAGCCAGTGAGCCAGTTGACCTGGTGATCACAAACAGTTAAAGTGCTTCAACGTTGCCAACACCAATTCCCACTCCACCCTCCTTTTTTCTTCCAGCCACGGAACTGATTCCATCTTTCTGGCATTATTTTATCTGTTCCCTCCCTTGTGTGCAGGAAATTGTTGCCCCTTTAGGATAACTGGCAGATTTAGAAGACTCTCTGGGTTATTACATGCCTTACACTTCCAGGAAAGAAAGAAAGCAAGCTAATTTTCAAGTGTTTAGAATAGCAGAATCATGTTTTTTGGTGTGTGTTTGTCTTGGTAAATGACTTGTTAGAGCAATGCCTGCTAAACGGAGTTAACGTGAAAAACTGACATGAATGCCCAGATTACTACAAAGACTAATATTGATGGGATGTGTAAGTGTTCCAGGGTGATTGATTCTATATTGTTAGCATTGCCCTGGTTTAGAGCTTTGTAAATCTTTTCTCCTGTTTATGCATACATGTGTATGTGTGTAAGCACACGCACATATATGTGTAAGGGTTTGAAATTGGGAAATATTTATGGTAAGGAGCATGCATGCTGTCATGAACTGTGTGGTAATGAGAAGTGGGAGGGACAGAAGGCATTCAAAAAACGGGTAGAGCTAAACCATTCATAATTCCAACTGTTAATGGTAATTACAACATCTTGTGTTCAGGCAGGAATTTTATTATATTTTTGATTTAGAACTCCCATGGGCTCATCAAATGAATTGCAAACAAAGGAAATACACAAATGAGCTGCTTCTGTGACTTCCAAGGAATCTTTTCTTTCCTTGGCTTAAAATATTTTTTTTTTTTGAAACTGACCTGTTTAGACTGCTTCAAAGCCACGGGGGAAGGGAGGGAAATCAGGGAAGGAGAAATTTAATGGATGTCTCATTTTGGAAGTAATGTGAATGCTGCATCTTTTCAATCTGTCAATGCTTCCATATGGAAAACAAATGCAATAAAACTTTTCCAAAAACTTGTTTGCTGTTCTTTCTTTCTTCACTCCAAATCTTGGGAAAAAATCTGTAATGATTTTCTGAACTTTCACTTCTGTATGCAAGCAGGCAGAAGCGTATAGAAGTTAATTAACTAGAGTATTCAACATCTAAGTTGAAAAGTGAGTTAATTGGTAATATTCTGATCGGTTAATCAGTGGTTTTATTTCACCAGCTGAGAGAGGCTGTAACTCTGGTTTGAGTATGTGATGGTGTTTCTCAGAGAACACTCCCAGCTTAATAGTTAAGCTGGATCTTGGGCCATGGTCAGTCCAGCCAGTGAGGCATGTGCAGGTGATAATTTGAACTGGCAGAGAATCTGGCCCTAAAGCTGCCTTGGTGCAAAATCAGATACATTGAGGGGAGAGGCTTTAGTCATCTAGGCAATTAACTAATGAATGTGTCTCTCTGTAGTTCACTGCTTCAAAAATGGTTTTGATTACAAATTCTACGTTCCAGTTTGGATTTATTTTAATTACCCTTATTAGCTATGTGTTCTGGAGGAAAATTAATTACATTGTTCTGGCCTTTTGACCGTTGTGGAAAAATGTGTAACTACTGAGTTTTTCTTGTTTCAATCCAAATGCAGACTGTTAAACAGCATTATATAGTACTGATATTTTCAGTCAAACTGTGTGTTCTGTTTTTTAAATGAGGCACCATCACAGGAATGCCACCAGTACCTGTCATGTATGTGGTGATAAGCAGGGCCTTCAGATTTCCTTGCACTGTACTTTGTTTGATGCAGTTTGAATGGTACTCAAAGTCAGTCAGTCAGCTGATGGAAGGTATTTTCTTGGTCAGGACTACCTGATTTTAGGTGCTGGTTCTGTTTTAGTGTGGCCAGGAGAAACTGAAAGACAAACTCAATCAGAGCACTTCTGTTTTAGAAAACTAAGAGGTGCTCCATGCAGAAATGTGTGCAAGGAACTACTGTAAGACAAGTTCAGCCTTAATCATGATTTCCAATGGCAATGCTTCCTGTGTCTTCTCCTTAACCATCAGTTTGTCTCCATGCTTGTCTTTTTGGTTTGCTCTTTCCTTTCATATCTTAAAAGTGCATTGAACGAAATTAATGCATTTCTTCTAACATTCAAGAGCTGTCCTGCAGATTGCTTCTGGGTCAGACCGTGCAGCCCACCATCCTCCTCTGGCACCAGGCAGGAGCAGATACAGAGGGCAGTAGTTGAAGAAAACAAGATATTATCCTACAGCATCATAGTGGTCACAGGTCAACCTTGTTTAACTGTCCCCATGTTTGCAATGTCCTGCCTCTTACTTAGAGAGGAATGTCCAGTGTTTTATATTTCTCAGTCTATGTCTTTTCAGTATTGGTTCAAAATTACGTAATTTGAAATAGGGAAAGATGATGCTTTCTGAGCACTTTTTTTAAATTAAGTGGAATTGCTGCATGATGGGAAAGAGAAACAGATGTTGGTTTAATTCAATACACAAAATTCTCACTTTCTAAAATAAAGGTGAGAGATTTATATAAGTATATTTATTTTTAAAAAGTTTCATTAAACAGTAATGAAATGTCTTCAACAGCTGTACATTCCTTCCATCTCCCTCAGATTCTTTTTGAGGCATAACCTCATGCCCTACTGACCATGTGGCCAGCAGCCAAAATTAGATCAAGATACAATTATAAAACTTCTGTTTATTTTGAATACATGCTGTGAAGGGATTAGTGAGGTCAGGCTGGGAGAGAGAAAGTATGCCTCTGGCTGTTCTGATGAGCTGCTCCCTAATTGGCATTAGCACAACCTCAGCCTGACCTTGCTTACTGCCTTAGTTAGCAGATGCTGATAGGAGCAGGTGAGCAATGTTTCTTGGGGGAAGGGAACGAGGGGTTGCTGCTCAGAAGTGTTCCAAATTTGTATTCCCGGTCTAGATGGCAGCAGGGATTGAAACGGATTACACAAATGCCAGGATTCAAGTTTGTGCTCTCAGGGAGGGGTTTAAATGCCTGATGTCTGTCTCTCCTCCTGCTCTGTGCTACTTGTTTTCCTTCTCTCTAGATGCTCGCACAGTAAGAGCTCCAGCCGTGCTCCAGCCGGTTTGTTACTAACACACAGGAAACCTCTGCAGTTACTAAGGAACAGCGCACAACCAAAGGTGGTCTCCTGCTTTAAGCTGCCAAAGCCTCTGCTTCCTGGTTGCACAGCCACTGGGTGCTGGAAGTGCAGTATCCTGGAGGAAAAGCCCATGGTAGTGCTCGAACACCTTGCCAGGGGTCTGCTGTGCACAAACTCTGCTCCTCTGCAGCTTGCCCAGCAGGGAGGTAGGGTTGGGCCCTGGCTGTGGCACACCAAGTGTGGCATCCCAAGGGACCAGAGGCTGCAAGGGATTTTCCCTGAAGCACTTGAAATGGTACATTTGCAAGCTTGGGAGCAGGGTGAGGTGCCACAGGTGTGTGCCTAGCATTCGAAATCCTTCAGGGCTTAAATTTTTCCCAAATTACAACCCTGAGGAATTCTGATTTGGTGTTGCATCGTTCCTTCCTGCACATTTACTGCTGGGTTTCCCTTAAGTCAGCTCGAGAAACGGGGCATGAATGAAGGAATGAAGTTCACAAAAGCTTTGCATGCAGTGCTTCAGTTTATGGTGTGTTTCCTCCTGAGTCTGCTCGTGCTGACTCAATGTTATTGCAAACTGAGCTGCTGCTGTTGTGTTATTTGCGAGGCTGACAGCGAGTGCAGCTGTGGTGCTGCTGAGCTGCTGTGTGTATTCCATTCCCCTTGCTGCAAGGCTTTGAATGTTTTGTGTGTTGTCAAGAAAAATCTAGAATTAGAACGTGACAAGTGTACTGTTCATCTCGCTCTTCTAAAACTGTTCTTTCTTACAATTTTAACCCAATTTGCATATTTTTTCCTTTCCTTGAGTTTCTCAAAACTTGGATACAGTATTCTTGCTTCTGTAAGAACAGACTTTCTGTGTGGTCACTTGTATATCATCACAAGTGAATCATACACAGCTGCAGATCTGACTCCTCTCTGACATGATACAGAAGATGGATATCAAAAATTGTGCCCTATTTCACACACTGGTAGCCTTTTAAAAATCATTAAGAAAATAATTTTTAGTTTCCTCTTTCTACATGGAGAAGACTACCAGGAAAAAAATGTTGCTGCCCAAATTTGATGGCTCTGTTCTTTAAGTAAAATCAAAATGTTTGCTTTAGTAAGGTGATGTTCTTGGAGGGAGAATTAATGAGAATATTGATTGACCAAGGCTCCGGTCCCATTTTGAAGCCTCCACTTTAACCTGTACAGATTTTCTCACCTCCTAGCAGGTTATCTGTCTTGCATTGTCATTTGTCTTTGACAATTTGGTAAATGGAAGTTGTGTTCTTAAATATTTGTTCTTAACTGGTACAGAGTGAACTTCTAGTGACTAGCCTAGGTGTGGCTGTGTAACTGTATTTTGTCACTCCTTAGGAGGATTCAAAAAGCTATGTGAGAAGAGGTCCATGTTTCCCAAAAGGCTGACTTTTCCGAAGCCATCTCTGTACCCTAAAAATCAATAGCAACTGATGCCAAAATACATCAGCAAGATTCAGACTGTCCATGAATTTGATCTTGTGAGAGGGTTTTGCTGTTAAATTTGGAGATGAAACTCTCAGTAATGCAGAGTGTCTGCCTTCATTGTTAACTCAAACTGGAATAGCGTCAGCCTGGCTATAGGTAGGCACTTCTGCGTGTGCTTCAGTGCTTTGTGCCCAAACACCTGCTGTAGGCGTGAGGCGACCATGAACTCTTCTCTTTTTGCAGGGTATTGAGCGACTTAAAAACCAGAAGCCAACCTGGGAGAAGATCAGCGGCTGGGAAGGAATGAAGCTGGCCTTTGGAGGTGCCTTCTCCCTGGGCTGGTTCAACCCCTTCTCAAACCTGAACTGCGAGGGCCCAGCGCCGGCTGAAGTGGTGGCAGCAGCTCCTGCCTCTGAAATAATGACCCAAGAAGAAATCGAGCAGTTTCTGGCTCGAGATGTTGCCATCCAAATGTTGCGTGAATAAGCAAAGCGTCCTTCTCCTCCAGAAGAAGCTTTCAGGTGGTTTTTTTTAAATAATTACTTGTGCTGGAGATTTAAGGGAGGGTTGTTTTTTAGCATACTTTCTGGTGCATTAAAAAATTCAGGAGTATTGTTGTGGAACAAACACTACAGCACTAGCAGAAGCAATGCAAATCTCCAGAGAGAGCTTCATAAGTGATGGGGTTCATAAGCTCCTTTTCAGACCTGTGTCAACTGCTTTATCAATCTTACATGGCCTTTAAGGACAGTTCATAGTTTGGTCAGATAGATTGGCTTCAGCTCCCAGAAATGTGCCATCCTAGGAAGTCTGGCTAATCTTTCATTCTTACAGCCCTTTGGAGGACTAAATGTGTGATAGCAAGATTAGCCAGCTCTTAAGGGTTTCTGGAAAAATGCATCCTCTTTAGCCCATCCCATCGGTGTTGCTTCTGGGTTATGAATGTTGCTGATGCACTGGTCTTAGCAGGGGTGGGATACAGGGCTATGGATGCAGCAGATGGATGAGCTCACCCTGGGTGTGATTCCTTTGGGCTCTGAAATATCTCCAGGGGTTAATTGCTACCCTCTGTGCTTGTGAGACTGCCCAGGAATGGCGGTGCTTGTTGGAGGTGGTGATGGGCTGGTGATGGTGCCAGGCTGGCGGGAGCATTCTCCCATGCAGCCAAGAATGGGCAAATGTTGGCTGGGATGTCGAGCTGCTGGTGCTGGTGAGGGGAAGCTTTTCCCCAGGGCTGTGGTTCATTCGCATGTAAGATGTGTGGAGTGGGAGCTGCCTGGCTGAGCTCTGCAGCCCAGGGAGCAGGGAAGTGGTCTAGGCCAGGTACCAGAACTGTTTGTGCAGTGAAAGAGCGATGTGAACACCCTGTGATGGAGGTACTACCTCTCTCCGTTTGACTTGTCTAATTTAGATGTTTCTCTTCTTTTCTTGGTAGCTAGAGTTGGTAGAGAACAAATAGTGCCTCCTAATCTTACTGGGGTTTAATATTCTCCTAGTGCCATTGTGCCAGGTTTCCTTACACTAATTTTGTAGCCAGCCCCTGTGGAGTGCTGGTGAACCTGTAGAAGGAACATGAAGAGGGCATCACTGCAGGAGGGAGTACTTGCAGCAAAGTCCTGCACAGGTGTTGCCAGCTACTGCATTCAGATGCACTGCAAACACTTGGCATCCTCCAGATGCCAGGCTATTTTTAATTTAGACTGTTCTTTGTGATTTTTTCCTTCTTCTGTCATATCTCTTAGATTAATTGTCATTAAATTTGCAGGAGACTAGAAATATGCTACTGGTTTCCCCCCACAGAACATGCTTGCTTTTTTCTCCCCCTCCCCTGTAACCTGAACCAAAGATAACTGCTTCCTCTCAAAAAGAAGATATAGGAATTTTTGGGATGCAAGCATGGTATTGTGAAAGACCTATATGAAGTTTTTGTTATTTATACAAGTAATATCAAATGGAATTTGTGCAAGATTTTTTTTTTCTGTTTATTTTTAACCCCTCGGAAAGCATCTTTGTGTGCACTAATTGTGTGACATTCAGGGCCTGTGGAGGGATGAGATTCTCTCCTGGGCTTTTCCTCTGCCACAGCAGTCCCTTTTTCTGGCAAAGATACTGGGAACAAATAGAGTGCCTTGACTGTTAGGAGCACAGCTTCACCAAAATCCAGGGGGTATTTATGAATAGTTGTCCCATCCCCTGTTCCCTCTGGATATCTCTTTGTCAGTGAAAAGTAGATCTAGAAAATATCATTAGGCATTGCCTAATAGCCTTTGGGATAAAGGGAAGCACCCCACATTTGAGGGGAAATGAGGTACCCTCTCATGTCATTTAGACATGAGGTCTTAAATGTCTTTGCCCTGTGCAGCAGAGTGTTGAGGGAAGAAGCTCTCCTCCTTCTGCACTAGCCTATGTTCATCTCTGTCAGCATCCCACAGGAAAGGGACACACACAGGTCTGTAAGGGATTTCCTCTAGGGAGCAATGGGGGTGTTGAAGGAGGAAGAGTGCCCTTTTTAGCTCATGTTTCCTAATTTTGGCTTGCTGCTCCACCTGTGCATCCAGTTAACACCCTTGCCTCTGGTGCTGTGTCTGCAGTGGGAATGGTGGTACAGGGAGGAACTAGTCCATAGCTGAAAATCACCTTGAGGCAGGCATATAGGGATGTCAGCTTGGGAGAGACCCCTGTGCACTGCTGTGTTCCAGGGATGCTTCTCAGGATGGGGACCCTACTCTGGGACATGGCTTCGGGTAGGCATGGATGGAGGCAGCCTAATTTCTCCTCCACTCTCAAACCTCGTTCACTCTATCATGAGAACATGTGTTGTTCCTCAGGTGCTGGCATTTCTGTGTTTGGTTTTTTTTAATAGGAGAAACAGAAAAGTGGTGTGAAGAGGAGGGTAAGAGCCAGAACAGTGATCTCCCCTCCTCCAGTTACAGTCTGAATGAGATAGGGATGTGTCCCTGTGCCTTACACAGAGCATGGACAGCCAGCTCCAGCTGTGGTGCCCCCCAAGAAGTAGCAGAGTGACTTCTATGCTCAGCAAATCAGTTCTGGTGTTTCTTGACTGTCAGTCTCCCTAGTAGCCCCTCAAAGTCCCAGTACCCCTTGGTGTATCTCCTTTCTGTCTCAATGTAATGTGACAACTGTCAGAAATCACAAGTCTTCACAAGTTGGAAAAATCTGTTTTATCCACAGCTTTTGTACAAACCTCCTTCTTTAATGATTGACTGGCAGTTTGAGACCAAACACAATTTTCATGGAATTGAAAGTAAGCTCACTGTTTACCTTGCCTTCCCTCTACACACTTCTTGCCCTTTGTTAGAGTTTGCCTTCATGTTCAGGCCATGCTGCTATGGTCCTGGCTGGCTCGCCAGGTCCCAGGAAAGACATCCCGGAGAGCCTGCTTGTAGTGCCCAAAATTTATGGGGCTGGGGAGGATGGTCCCCCTGCACTGCTCAGTGGGACAGTGAGGGGGAGGTCTGCTGAAGATCTCATCACTGCTCTGAGGTGTTAACATGTGATGGACAGAGTCGCGGCATATGCGGAAAGTGTTCTCGTACTTCTCACCTGGTGTCTTCTACAGCAGGTTTTCTATGCAAATAGGGAATTGACATCTCTTGAAAAAATAGGTTTTTTGCTGTTTGTAACTCCTTTTGTGCCTTTGGTTGCTGTTGTACTTTCTAAAGAACTGATACTTCATCTGCCAAGCACCACCTGCTCCTCCCTGCTCTGCTGACATGATGCACATGGACCCTGCACCTGCTCTGTCTGGAGAGGAGCTCCCACTCCCTGCTGTGCCACCACAGGAGGTGGCCTTTTGGGGACCCTGTGCTGCTGTGGAGCAACACAACACTGTGGGCAGAGGGGCAGCAGGGGTCAGGGCAGCCTTGACCCCTTTCTGTGGCCTGGCAGCCACCTGCTTGCTTGTCTGGGAGTTCCCCAAATCTTTGAAACACAAGAGAGTGGTAAAACCTTTTTGTGGTTTTGTGTCCTTCATTTTTTTTTCCCCTCTTCCCTTTGTATGGGCTGGCACATAACTAGATGTAGTCACCATTTCTTTTTTCCCTCTCTACTGCCTTAATGCTTGAGCATTTGCCTTATAAATAAACAGATAAGTTACCCCCTATACTGCTGTGTGACCTTATTTCCTCTTGACATGTGGAGATGCTGGCAAACCCAGTGCCACTCTGCTGCTGGCCACGCTGTGGGACAGAGAAATCCCTTGCTAAAGGTGGGTTCAGGAGTTGCTGGGGTGTGCAGTGCAGTGGTGGGCTCCAGCTGTGCACAGCTGTTATCTTCTCCAGTGTGACTATGGCTGGAAAAGCTCCTGATGGGAGGTTCTTCCTGTAGTCCAGCAGCGTTCAGGGTGGAAGGGGAAGAATAGAGGTTGTACATTTCTAGGGAAGCACTAGTAATGAATGCTGCTGGAGATGGCACCTCTTCCAAAAATGCCTGAAAACCCCCAAAAGAAGTGGGATAGGAAGATGTATGAAAAATGGTGTTTGGGGAGGCTGTGCTGGATTTGCTCTTTCTGAGCTCTGAAGACAAGGAAAGGCACATGCTGGTACATTCCCCAGATGCTGAGCTGGGAAGAAGAGGGAATTGCCCAGGAGGGATTTGCTTGAAATGTTCCTTGAGCTGCACAGCAGCCCTTGGTGCTGTGTGTGTCCTTCCGTGTAGGAGCACAGCCCTGCTGCCCCTCCCAGGCTCACACCCAAGTCTGGCTGAAGCTGGAACCAGTGCGAGCTCCGATCCCTGGTCTGAGTTGGGAACATCCCCTTGTGGATTCAGAGCCATCCCAATGTGACAATATCATCAAACCAAAACACACAGTCAATTTTCACAATCTTTATTGAATCACACGTAATTGCAATCAATGCAACTGTGCCCTTAAGCCAGTTTAATTCCCTTAGCTTTATGGCATTTTATGCTCTTTACTTTAAAAGTAGTGTGCAGCAATCAAGAAGGCAAGAAGTGCCCAGTGATGCGATACATTTAGCAAGGCCAACATTTGCACGCTGACAAGTGCAAAGGTCAAGATCCTACTCGGTGATGATGATGGCCTTCTCTGTAGAGATCCCTTTGATCTGGTTTGAGATCAGCTTGGCTACGATTTTCTTCTCGCCTAGTCTTGTCGGAGTGCATATTATTTCAGACTTCATGATCCTGCCAGGCATTATATCCCTAAGGACAAAGGAAAAACCAAAACAGTCCCAGCATGAATTAGGGTTATTTGCCACTTTTGAATAATTTCTCTTAAAGAAGTAGTCATTGCATGTGTTTAGGGTAGGTGTTCCCCTTCCCCTATGACCAATTTGCAGCAAATGGGGCCTGGCACAATGGTACTGCCTGGTGGTCCTGGTGATCCTGGGGACCTTCCCCAGAGTTCCTCATACTACTGAAACACCAAATTCAGCTCTGAAGGAAACGGCTGTGTTCACACTTGTTGGGCAGCACAGGAGGAGCATGGGGGAGCCCCTGTCATGCCTGTCTGGTCTGAGCCTGTCAGCTGCTGTGTGTCTCCTGGCCAAATGTGGTGCAGTTTCAGACACAGCTGGCAAAGGTCCCTCTCACTCCAAATCCCCTAACTGCTTCTTCAAGGATGTTAAAAAAAAAAATAAACAGAGCGGAGTCCTGCCATGGTCATTTCATTGGCTCATCTCCTTACCCCTGCTCAAATGTGGTCATCTTAAATATGCCCAAGCCCTCCACCAGCAGCTTGCAGTTTTCCAGGGTCACATTCAGCTTGTTCTTGAAGATGAACGCACAGGTGAAGTCATTGTACAGTTGGGCTGTTTCTGGCATCTGGCAGAGGAGGAAATAGAGAATCAAACCCAAAGACTGGGAATTAGAGGGGTAATAAAATGCCAGAGCTGCTGCGTGTTTGCTCACCACCACCCTCCTGAAGCACTGTGTTTTCCCAGCTGGTTTCTCAACACATTTTTCCTTGAGGAGGTAGAGCTGTGGGCTTGAAGATGGGCCCTGTACAAACTGTCCTCTCCCATCCCCTTCCCTCCAGCAGCCCCTGCCTTCCCCTTTTAGATGGGGCAATAATAAAACTTCAATTTCATGGCTGCTTTCAACCTTCAAATGACTGTTGAATAGCCAAATAAGATGCCAAGATCTGAGCATCCCAGGAGGCAGCTGTATGGGAGATGCTCCTGGGAATGCTAACACGACTGTGATGCTGCAGAGAGCAGAGCTTTAACCCTTGTCCCCGGGAGCCCAGCTGGCAGCTGTCTCACCTGGACAGTGATGGGGGGATACTCGAATCTCATTGAAGTCTCCTTGGTGAGTTTGTCGTTTGTTTCCTTGACCTCGGCAATGGCAGTGACAAGGATGAGCACCTCATCTTCCACGGAGGACAGCGTCTTCATGTACGCATCCGGGGCTATCTTCAGGGGGATCTGCATCTCTGCAGGAAAGAAAACACAACTTGATGCTTCATCACATGCCCAGCAACTGGGTGGCAAAGTCAGCTCTGGTGGCTGGTGTCCCAGGGTGTGGCATGAGCCATATTTGCTGAGACCATCCTGCTTTCCCTTCAGGCCTAGTCCCTGTGGGGGGAAGCCCTGGCTGGGTGGGTGGTACCTGGCACATGAAACCCATGGGAAGAGTGGCTGAGTCCCAGCACCTCCCTGCTCAGACAAGCACTGGCTTGGGCTCACATCCAGCACCTCAGCAGCCCTCATCCCTGGCTGCTCGGGCACTCAGGAGGAGGCAGAGGAGCAGGAGGTTGGTACATCTAAGCCTGAACCCCTGAGAATTTCCCTGACTGCTATAAATTGCTTGCTTTCCTTTCACTTCAGATTTTATCTTTAATTGCCTGGACAACCTTCCAGTGGCTCAGAAAAGCCACAAAGTCAGCAGTGCTGGTCCTTGAGCATTGCTTTAGCTGCAAAGCTTCCTGGCTTCTGGGAATAAAACAAAAAATGCCTGTCCTTTTCCCTAAGTGTATATATGTATGTAAATATGAATGCCTGTATATATGGGGCTATCTTTGTGTCCTGCCCTGCTGCATTTTGACACCAACAGTATATGAGTGAAAACACTCAGCACTCAACAACAGCAAAGATTTTTTTCTTCTTCTTTTTTTTTTTTTTGTGAATGATTTACGCTAGGAATCAGCAAATCAGCAAGGGTTGTTAATTATTTATCACTCGTTAGTCTCTTGTTTAGCAAAATTCAGTTACATTGCTTGGGATCAAAAATGCAACCCAGGTTACTCAAAGATGTGCAAAGCACAGCAGCAAACAGCTCCAGGGATCAGGCAGGCAGTCGTGAACTGGGAATTTGCTTGGGCAAAGAGTTCAGAAAACAACACCCACCAGCATCACCACCACCCAAATAAGACTGGCAAACACAAGAACAAAAAAAAGGCTGAAATGTCCAGCCATCTAAATCCTGTGAGGGATCTGATCCTCATGGATGCACATAAAGCCTATGGTGACATCTTTGATGTTTAGACAGTGAGGACAGGAGACGAATGTAGCTAGAACCACACTCATGCCATGAAAACCTCTGTCTGCCCACACTGATGTATTTCTAACCACCTGCTTGAAGCTGCAGCAGGGCCTTCATGTTTTGGTTCCTGCTACAGAGGGATCCCAGTGTGTAACTGAGTCTTCCTAATGCAGTTAAGAGTGAGGTAGGCTCTAGGCAGGCAATTTCTGCTCTTCACAAAGTACAGAGCCATACACTGGTCTATAGTGGAGCCAGTAAAAACCCTAGACTGTGACAGTAAATTAGTCTACAGAACACAGCAAGCTTTATGTGCTTACCAGATGAACCTTCAAGATTGATGGTCTCCTTGATAGTGCCAAGATTGGCCTGAACTTTTCCAGTGTAGTACTGCAGCTGGCAGGAACCAGTAAGGTCGACGGTCCAGCTCCCAGGAGCAGAGATCTTCACTGTGATGGCCATTTCAAGGGGATTGCCAGGATGCAAAGGCTCTGTATTGGTTATCTCAAGGTGGAGCCCAGTCTTGGTGACTGGCTCCTTCGGGACCAAGGGCTGGGTGTTCCCGCCTGGTGCCGGCATAGTCGAAGCATAGCCTGAACGAGGCACCAGTCCTGAAGGGCGGATGAAGCTGTAAGCTCTTTGCATAGACATCCTTTCCTCTCTGGAGCCTGGATAAAGAAAAATATGGGTGACAGCTGTATCTCAGTCTCCTCACCCAGAGCTATCTTCCCTTTATTTATGCTTTTGCTGGGAAGCAGAGAGGATGTCAGAGCACCTCCAGCCTCCGCTCAGGACAGCTTCTTGGTTTATGCTACCACCAAATCTAACTGCAGCATTCTGGAATGGAAGAATTTCCTGGAAGTGGCAATTTAGAGGATGGGTACTCTTAAATATTACAGCCTGATATTTTTGCCCTCCTGAGGATTTAACAGTCTAGGACAACATGGCTGGATCTTAAGAACTGTGGGGAGGAAATGTGGGATATTTTTTCCAAAATAGTTTGGGGAATGGAAAGACAAAATGGAGAAGAATGAAAAAATAAAGCAAAGATCAGTCCGATGACTAGTTCTGTCACTCAGCCCATTTCTTTCACTTCCTGCAAGCTTGCTCGTGTCCCTGAAGAGCAGCCTATAGGTGTCACTGCGGGCATGGGGATGCCCGGGAGCAGTGCTGCCTCCCGAGGGTCTCCAGGCCTTACACCGAGTTTGCCACTGCAGCTATCCTGGAAACAACACGTGCTGTGTGCGTACAGGACCTGCATGGTCGGGCTCTCCTCTTTGGCACTGCATTAGAGGATGGGGGCTGTTACCTTCGGGGTACTTGTACTCGCGGGTGATGTCTTCCCGCCTGTTCTGCCCCACGGCTTTCGTGCTGATGTTCTTGCCGATGGCTTGGGTCTCTGTGCCAACCCTGAAGTACTTGTCCTTGCCGTTCACCTTCTTGACCACCCAGTAGACTCTGTCAGCGTTCACTTCCGCGTACACAAACTTGCTGTCGAAGGGCAAATACACATCCCCTTCCCGGACAGCCTTCACCGGGCATGGGCCACACTGGAAACGACCTGGAAAGGACATTCAACACCAGCTGATTCTCCAAACACCAGCAGTGACTCCAGCTTTTGCTCCACACTCAGACACACTCAAGCGGGAATCTGTGGCCATGGCAGTTGACACTTGGCAGTAAACAGTCCTCCAATTCACTAACAAACTCCAAAACCTCTCATTTATCCCACAGCTGCTTGGGAAATTTTTTATAGGTGACCAAGGCCTGGTAGGAGCTTTTGCATGTTCCTCCTCACTTAGATAATTTTAAGGTTAGAAAGCCACAGCTTGGTTTGATAAAGGAACGGAACATAACGATGCTTTGTCTAAAAAGGGCAATGTGTTTTAAGGAAGTAGATTAAAAGAATGTAAAAGTAGCCACACAGGATGCTAAATGTAGCTAGAACCAGTGGATAAACAGATGATGGGGGATGTAGTGGCTTTTGTGGCAATGTTATGTGACAAGAAACAACAGCATGTGCCCGAAGAGGAGTTCAAGGCAAGGTCATCTGTAACGCTGGGGGTCCTTAGTGAGTACGACCACCAGGGACCCCTTCAGAGCTCCCTCCAGGACCATAAAAGGCCCCCCAGTAAGAGGCAGATGCATGCAAATTAGTTCTAGGAGAAGTGATGTTTATGTATTAGCCAGGAAGTACGCTGGCTAATGATCACATATGATCATGATGGAATAAATACCTTGTTGTAAAGTTTCATGATACACCCAATCAGAGGAGATATCCTCCGGGTGCCCAGCATGCTGCAATAATGAATACCTTCTTTCCAATGCTTCAAAAATTGTGTTAGAAAGTTTCTTCCTTAGCCAGTTTCAGTATCAGGTTATGAAGTCAACTGCGTCAGGCACCTGTGTTTGATCTCTAGGCAATATTCTACTTTCTGCACTTCCCTGAGGATTCACCTTTTAGTTTTTTTCCACCTTCAAATTCCTTCAACCTGTGCAGAGAGTGTAGTCACCAATTTTGGTGGTCAGTTCTCTCATCTACCAATGAACAGGCTCATGACCCCAGTGTGACCCCCTAACCTCTGAAACAACATTCATGTTCCCACAAGACTGGCTTTCTGCCTGCCAAGAAATGCTGTTCCTTCCATCCTGGGCTGAGCTGGCAGGAGTGAGACCCTCTGTTTAGAGTGTCACTGCCCCAGTGCATTAAGTTGTGCATGCAGAGTGCCTGGTTTGCTGACTGGGAAGCATGTTTTTCACACAAAATGTCTCTGCCTCAGAAGTTGCAGAAGAGCCTTTCTAGGCAAATCCTACCTTGACTTTGCTCCTGAGGGGTTGAATCAATTGCCTGCCAGCCATCAAACCCATTTGGCAGGTCTGTTCTCTTCATCCAGACATCATTCCACACGTGGAAGTTCCTGTGTGCATTTGGGTTGGAAAGAAAAGGAGTGTTACAGCCCCAAGAGTCATGATCTCCTCCCTTAATCCTTGAGTAAGGGCAGATTAATGGGTATTTGAGGGTAACCCTGTGAAACCCTGGCTTTCTCTCTCTTTCCCTCCTGGGCAACAAACCCCAAGCAGTAGTGAAATTCTCAGAGGAATTGCTGGGGCTGGGAAATGGGGCACAGCGAGGCAGCACAGGGCATAGGAGGCGTTATTGCCATTTGGCAGTACCAGACAGAGTCGAAGGACAATGAGTTCAGCTTTTCTCCTCTTTCATTCAGGTAAATGTCAACTCTCAGGTTCTCCTCCGTATCGTGGGCTGCATCAAAGGTGCTCACACAGCGGGATGGCACTCCCAGGCAACGCATGACTGCAGCACAGACAGACAAAACACAGGGTCACAAAATCCCTCAGACTGGTGGGCATCCTCTCATCTGACTCCCCAGCCCACCCAGGGTTCTGCAGAGCAGGTGCTCAGGACTGTGTCCAGATGGCTTCTGAACATCTCCAAAGTTGTAGATTACATAACCTCTCTGGGCACCCTGCAGCAATGCTTGGTCACCCTCACAGAGAAAAGAGCTGTTTTCCCAGGTTCAGACAGAACCTCCCATATGTGGGGTTGTGCCTATGATCTCCAGTCTTGTCACTGAGCATCAATGAGAAGAGCCTGTCTGTGCCCTACTCCTTCCTGCCAGGCATGTACACACAAGGATCAGACCCCCAAAGCCTTCTCTTCCGGCTGAGCAGTCCTGGCTCCCTCAGCCTCTCCTTACAGACAGACCCTGCCACCTCTGTTGCTCAACCTGGCTTACTAGCACAGCAATCGGGGTGTCAGAGAAGGGAGGCGGGTCCATGTTCACCTGTATTGAGGACTCCTGCAAAGACCCAGCACTGGCCATAACGGACTGGCTTCTTGGTTTTGTAGTACTTCTGCAAAATCGTGACGCTCCCAATCCAATCCATAGGGGATGTTCCACTGATGTAATTCCCTGACCAGTTCCCCAGCACGACTCCGTTGTCATCGTTGGCATTAACCTGTGGCCACACACACGCACAAAGGAGAAAAATAAAGGTATGAGGCTGAATGAGGCTTAAACGCCAGGGTCTCTGCCTGCCCTGTGGCTTCCCAGGTGCTCCACAGCCATGTGGCACCCATCAAGGCTGCTGGTGCTGGCTGGGGGCTCCCCTGGGAGAAGGCCTCCACCTGGATATCTAGAGGGAGGTGGCACCTCCGCTCAGGGCAGTAAAAGTTAACTCTGCATCTTGTATCTTAAACTACAGGGCTCCAATAGGGTCCCACCAAGAGCAGACATCCGCCCAAAACACAACCCTTGTGTTGGCCCCACCAACACAGCTGATGAGGCAAGACAACTATTGGGGCAGCTGCAAGCTTTGGAGACAGGAACATGCTGTATTTTTGTTTGCCTCTTCCCTCCACCCAAAAATGCCTCTGTCTCTTTGCTTGCAATTTCCCAAAGGAATCTGTTTCAGATGCCTCCTGAAATGGTGCTCATGGTCCCAGGGAAAGAAGAGCAAGTAAGGAGGAGGGAACATAAGGAGGGGCAAAACACTTCACTGAGAGAGGCTTACCAGAGCAGACATGGCTCTGGACACAGTTCCAGGATCCCTTCTATGAGTCAGACTGAGCTTGCTTTTGTCTAGCAGATACATGCAGGCATCCAAGATGAATTCTTCAAACTGTTTTGGGAAAAGAATAGAGACATTTTTATATGCTGCTCTAAAGCAGAATTTGCTTGTCACTGTAAAGCATGGACTTGGAGGAAAATGTATGACTAGCTCTAACTTCTAAACTTCCTTTATGATATTGGATTTCTGAGGCTGTGGGGCTTCCCAAAGCTGTTCTCTCCAAAGAAGGGCTAAAATGAAACCCAGCCTTGGAAGACAAAAGCCTGTCTCTCGTGTCTTGCAAACGCAGTTGTAACCTGACCCAGAAATCTTTACTCCTGTGCACAAAAGTCACCAACGTCATCTCCATGCAACTCTGCAAATTACTCACAAGAGTAATGAAAATTTAAGATCTCTACTGATATTTAGTCTATTGACATAGGTACAAAATGAACCTTGGAAAAAAGAAAGGTACGTAAATGGTAATTATTACAGCAAGATTCCTAATGAGCAATTGCTGATAAAGCTCCTTGAGGTCCAGTTCAGAAAGATGTCAAACATCTGATCCAATGAAGCTTGTCAGAATATCAATATCAATTCTCATTGCTTAACAGCAGAATAAATATTAGGATAGGCACAGCCCTACAGGTGATGCCCTTTGGCCCCTTTTGTGTAAAGGCATCAGTGTGAGCACCTTTGTTGGGCTATGTGTGTCCTGCAGATACATATTCTGTAGATATCCTGCAAAAATAGTAGACTTATAAAACAAAACAAAACAAAAAAATCAGAAAAAAACCCCCTAGATTTGAACATTTTTGGGTGAGGATTTCTGTCTGGATAGGGTGCAGGATACTCTGTTCGGGTGCCTGTGTGCTTTCTACAAGGTGCAAATAAATCTGCTCTGGCATCCACCTCTTATCTCCAGCTCAAGTCAATTTGACATTCCGCTCCTCTGGAGTTAGAGGCAACGTGCAGGAACACCCTTCCTGAGAGAGTGGCTGATTGTGTCCTGCACACAGCTGTCAGTGAAGGCACCACTTGAAAGGTGATAACCTCTGCCAGTAATTTTACCCTTTTTATTCCCGACTATGATGCAACAGGTAAATCAATTTTTTTTTCCCCCATCAGCCCTCTCCATGTCTCATTAGTGGATTAACAACACCTACAGTTGCACAAAAGCAGGAATTCCCTTATGGGAATTTTTTCAATCAGAAATACTCTGTCCCCAGTGTCCACAGAGTCCCAGTGTCCACCCCCCAGTGTCCAGGGGGGTCACATAATCTGACTATAAATGTGCCACTAAACCCCTTTCTCCAGCGGTGGGTGGGGAACATATGTAGGCACATATTTTACTCTAAGAAGGTGAGGCCTCCCAGCAAAACTGACAGGGTCATTCCAGCACTTTGAGCTACTCATGGGCTTCAGACTGAAGGGATGAAGAAGGATAATAGGACTGACAAGACAGTTGTGTTCTACCTGCCCAAAATTCCAGGGTCTGTCGTAGATGCTGTACGCAGACCCAACATAGATGTAGCCGGTGTCGTTGAGCACATACTCCTTCCTCTGCGCCTCACTGGCCATGTAGACAACATCATCTGGAGAAAAAAATCCCAAACCCTCAGGCTTCAGGTGGTTTGCACACCCTATATGAAATTTTCCTTTGAAAACTAAAATGGGGTAACCAAGGATCTGCAACATTCACACCAACTGATGACCATGCAGCATTCCCATTTTTTTTGCTCCTATAATGAAAGAATTTCCTATATGACTAATCTTTAATTTCCTCCTGTAGGTCCATTGCTATGTAACCACTCTTTTATTATTGCAAAAATCTTATTCTGAACACTGTAGAGTACTAGGTAGACAGCAGAGAAAATTGGGGAACTGATGCCCACCAACCATACAGTTTTTTATTCTGGTTATTTTTTTCTGGATCTTAAAACAACTCAGTTCTCTCAGTTAATCTTTGGCTGGCTCAGGGAAACAGAGAGGGATGATACAAACAGATGTGACAGATAGATGTCCCTTTATGTCCCTGCACTGGAGAATATCCAGTGAGGAGCTGGCTCATTGCTATTGCCCAGCTTCCCACAGGCTCCATAAGGATGCTGTTTACAGTGTTTTATGGGGAAAAAGCAGTGTATGTATGAAAAACATACACTACATACAGTGTATGTATGTAGGGAAAATATGAGGCAGAATTCCATCTGGGACAATCTCTGGTAGGAGTAATTGTCACGCCCAGTTGCAGGACCACTCACCTTCACACCAAGGATTGAACAAAAGGTAGATGACACCATTTTCAGGTTTGTAAATATTAGCACCAGTCTTCACATGCAGGTTGTATTTTCCCACAGGGGCATTGGGTGAGCTGGTGACAGACAGCAGGCACTGAGGAGACAAGGAGAGATGGCATGAGGGACACCTCACCACGGCCACAGGCATGGCACAAACGTGGTGCCACAGAACTGACACAAGTGGCAAAGCTGGGGCCATGGAGGTCCCTGCAGGGAAAGAGGGCAAGGCAGAGGGATAGGGTGAAGCCTGCCTGTGCACAGGGGGAGCAATGAACCAAGCAGGACAAGGCTGCTGCCCATCTAAAATCATAGGACTAAGGGAAAGCAGGACAGGAATAAGAGGATGCTTTGCTCTATAGCTTCTGATGGCCTTGGTACTGGGCATTGGGCCTCTTGCCCACAGGCTCTACCTCTTTGCCATTCCTCTTGACAGTGGAGATTTTCCACCCATTGAAATCCTCCCGCTCCGGTTTCAGTGACAGCAGGCTCCCCCTGTTTTTCGCTGGATTTTCACCTAGAAACAAACCCAAGGCATTATGTGTGAGGGCTGCACCAGTCTGCAATGCCTGTGCAGGGCCAGGAAGAGGCAGCTGGATGCTGCCAGGGCTCTCTGGCTTTGCCTGGTGGCCTCAGAGGGGCTCCTGCTCACCGATGCCAAAGCGCAGGGACAGCTTGTCGGCAGGCCTCAGCTCCCTGTTGAGGCTGACCAGCACCTGGAAGGGCTGCCCACGCCGCACCACCAGGCTCTGGATGTTGTACCCATCCGTGTGGTGCTGCCGGGTGTTCTGGCTCTGCAGAAAGTCAACCCCAGTGACCTTCAGACTGCTCTCTGGAAAGACATTAGGGGAAAAGGAGAAGGGAAAAAGAAGAGATGGATGGTAATTTTCTCAGTAAAGGTAAGTTTTCTTCTTAATGCAGCCCTGTGAGTCATCAAAATATCTAGAGTAACAAGTGATCTAGTGTAAGACAATATAAAATAAAATAAAATAAAATAAAATAAAATAAAATAAAATAAAATAAAATAAAATAAAATAAAATAAAATAAAATAAAACAAAATAAAATACCCAGAGGTGAACCTCAGACTCCCTGGGCAGACATGGAGGGAGGACGAGGTAGAATCATGCTGTAGCAGCTTAGGGCCAGATAGTCAGAAGGCAAGGCAGGAACTTGTCCCAGCTCTGGATGGATTGCTGTAGAACACTCACCTTAGAGCACTGCCCCTCTTCATGACAGCTGCTGCTTTTCCCATTTACTCCCCAGCAAGAATCCCTTGCAAGTGCCTTGCTCTCATTCATTCCCAATACAGCAGCTGATTTTTAACACACAGTATTTAAAATGACTGCCTCCTCTCCTGCAACTCTGGATGGGAGCAGGGCCAGGAAAAGCCTCAGCATCTCTGTGCCCAGTGGCTCGTGGTTCAGGGCTGTGGCACAGGAGTGGAGCTCTGAGAGGCACAACCCAGTGATACACTTGAGCAAAAAGAAAGCCCTCAGCTTTGAATGATGATGGAGATTTGGGGGTCACTGCATCAGGCATTGGCTGGCTGCCCAGTTGTGACAGGAAAAGCCAGAGCATGCTGGAATGTGGCTGAGCTGTGGGAGAGTTTTATGCCTTATACCTGCCCATTAAATATCCTCAAAGGATGAAGTCCGTGTGAACAGTAGGGAGTAACAATACCTCATAAGCACTCTTCTCATGAGTGATTCAGATGAAGACATGGGAGAGGCAAAAACGGCTTACGGTAACTTTGAAATTAGCAAGTCAAAAGCATAATGGTTGAAGAGATTAATTCACCAAATGTCTTGACAGATTTGCATGGTACCTGGCAACCATGTTAATTTGAGTATCAACAAGAGCCATCCTTAACACCAAAGAGGCTGGAATCTGCTGGTAGCTGGTGTGGCACGAGAGGTGCCACACGCAGGGCCAGTCCCAGGGCAGGCTGAAATCAGCGGCACGCTTCCTGCTGCAACCTGTGCTGTGCAGCGACTGCAGCCTGGAGTAAACAGAACCGACCACCCATGGATCCTCACCACACTACTGCCTCTGTGTATTTCCTCTTAGTAAATATATAAACCATGTTTATTGTAATTACATAAAAGATATAAGTGGCACAACAAATAGATTTAAAATTGACCAGCATATTTTGTTAACCAACTTAATCTTTGAGTGCTTTTTGTTTGCTTGCTGCATGCCAGTTGCCAGCCTTGGGCTGATGCTTTGCGCAATGGGGTGTGTGTGCATTTTTGTCAAAAAATTTCAGATGGAACTAGCTGCTTAACCCTCTTGAGGACAAAGAGGAAGTGCATCTTCCTCAGCATTAAGAAATCTCCAAACACTAAAGCTGCTCAACCTTGTTCCTTACGGAAAATTCTGGTGCTAGGCTGAGAAGATACCATAAAGCCCTGGTCCTGGGAGAGGGCTGCAAAGGGATGTGAGAGTGGAACACAGGGCCCTAGGAAATCCATCCTTCCAGGATTTCTTAACTTCAGGACTGCATATCCATCCCATTTCTGGACATCACCAGTGCTGTCAACCTCTGTTGAGGATGCACAGGGATGACAGCAGCTGCCCTGGAATATGGCCTGACCATGCTGAGCACTGTGCTGAAGACCTGCCTCTACTCAGCGCTGCCCGTCAGTTGTGCTGCATTTCTTCCTGTGCAAACACACCTGTGACCTGACTGGCACGGTGTCCTGTGCCAAGGAATGCCTCAGAGCCAGCCAGTGGCGCACCCATCACCACATCTGAGGAGGCTTGGCTGCAGCTTGTCTTCCCTGGGTACCCCTCACCTGCTGCTTTTCCTGCTCTGCTTCCTGCCCTGGGCACGGAGCTGGGCCCCCACACCCCCTGTGTCTGGCTGCCTGCAGGCACCCTGGTTTGCCAACACGGAAATTAATGATTTATAGAAGAGCTGAGAATACCTAGAACACGCTGGCTCACAGGACAGAGGCTCAGACTGCAACAGACAGTCCTGTCTGTGCTCACTCCTGGGCCAGAAGCAAACCCAAACCTCAAATGCTGTCAGATTTCTTTTCTAATAGAAAAAAAATTAAGGCAGTATTTTGTCTCCTAGTTCCATGATTTACCCTTTATAGAGTCCCTTCCAGCGCTTCCACAAGCCCCACTGCATTGCTGCCTACCTGGAGAGATGTTCAGAGCTTCAGGAGACCAGTGATCACAGACAGGCATATGAGACCTTGGCACTGGTAAGTATGTGGGGCCTTTTTTCCCCTTATGATGAGGAGGTGATGAGGTTTAAAGGGGTGAGAAATATGGAGCAGGGTATTTGTAGTACATCTGGCTTCAGTGGGAGGAAGGGCTGCTCAGAAGGACAGAAGGGAATTGGGATGAGAACTGTGGTTTTTCAAGAGAGACCATAATTTGGATACCGGCATTTACTCCTGATTTTTGCTCTGCCTCCAGGCAAACACTCATGCACATCCCAGAGATGTGAGATCACATCCCAAAGATGCTGCTGTCCAAGACTTCCCGGAAAATTTCTGCTCACCCACACTCAGAGTAGAGAGGTTTGAAATTGAGGGACTCAGAATGATGTCAAAAGACCCCTCCCCTCCTGAAAGCAGTGGAGACCTGCTCCCAACTCTGCTGCAGGCACCACGTAGTCCACAGGTGCATCTGCTCAGCTACATCCCACACCCCAGGGGTTTTGGGCATTCTGGGGCTGCTCTGGTCAGTAGTGCTGGTTCAGAAGCTGCTGCAGGAGTGACCCAGGCACCTTTCTAGGTAGGTGCAGATGTCCTGACAACAAGGCAGGCAGGACAACCATGGGACAGAGCTCAAGCCCAAATAAATCCTCCGTTTGGTTATTTTGAAACTTCCATCAGATGCTATCAGCCATCACTAAAGAGCAATAATCTACATGATAATGTAGCCTGAAAGAAAGAAATTCTTTTAACGTTGTGGAACAAATTTAAAAGAGCTACATTTCCTTCCCATTATCACTGACAGAACCAGATGTCTATGGGTTGAAGAACAGTGATGAAAAATAAGCTGTGTCTTGCAGCTAGTTTACCAATCTGTCAAAAGAAGAATTTGCACAGCCAGAGCAAACTGATCCCACGAGCAGTGCTGGCACCAAAACTTCTTTCCTCAAGGTGTCACCCATGGCAATCAGAGGGGTGAGAACCTCTGGAGCTGCTCCCTGTGGAAAAGGAGACTTGCCAAACTTCACAGCTAACATTTATCAAGCATTAAAAACTCACCAGTGTTGCTGAACATGGTTCTTGTCAGAGTTTCTACTCAAGATGCTTGCGATGTCAGCAGCTTCCAAGCTCCTGAGTAGTCTCTGCCACTTCTGAGTGTGGAGAAGGAAGACAGGCTGCCCTTTTTATCTGTGTCTTGCTCTGAGGTGTCAGCAGGTCCATTGCCAAGGGGTGGTGTTTCGAGAAAGGAAGTTCACGTGGAAAAAAAAAAAAAGACTACTACTCCCTCTGCACATAGTCAGACCCTGAAAAACAGCGAAACTTAAATCCCAACTCACATGGAAGGTGAATTTGCACAATCAGATGACAAGTGGACAGACCCTTCACTGACAAATGGTAAAATCATGGGCTAGGTGAGTAAGAAGAATTCACCTATGCCCTAATATCCAGGTCAACAGGACTGCAACTCCAGGGCTAACTTCACAAGGAAGCCCACAAACATTTAATCCTTAGGAGAACAGAGTTCCCCATTAGGACTTTTAAGTTAATGAGGTTTTTGTCATCACAGTTGAGACAGAAATACTTGGAGCTGTGGGCTAAAATCCAGCATTTACACATGTGGGTTGAAAAGCTGAAGGATCCTAGCACTGGCCCCCTCCCCAGATGAGGTGGATGCCAAGGGAGTTAGCTCAGTGGGAGCACTGCAGGGGAAAGAGGAGAATCAGGCTACGTCCAGGAAGAGAAAGAAGTGTGGTGGAACAGGAGCTGTTTGCTGGCTGCTCTTTGCTGACAGCTCTGCCAAAGGTCTCTGCCAGGACATGGTTGAACCCCACATGCCCCACGGGTGGCCTGGTCCTCAGGGTGACCAAAGATGGAGAGATGAGTCCATACCACAGAGAGGAGAGCTGGTGGTATATAGGCCACCACTGACATGGGCACAGTGTCCAGAAAGAGATACAAATGCCCCCAGGCACCCAGAAATGTAGAGGTTGCTCAGCTGTGGGAGCAGCTTCAGCCTCCTGATGCCCCCCTCAGTGGCAGCAGCCTGGGGTTCAGCAAGGTAGAATTCTGTTTACAAGGCTACCACATCCAAATATAGGCTCTTCCTAAAGAGGATCTCCTCCCTGTGGAAGCCTTCAAAGGCATCGACTATTCTCCACTGGTTTAGGTGAGCAGGTATTTCCTTTAGGAGGACTGTTTCCCTTGGTGCAAATGAGGAGCTGAGTTAGCAGATGTCACCCTCTGAGCATGTCAGGGCTTGCTGGCAGGTGTATGTAGGGTGTCCTCACTTGAGAGCGTGACTAGGGCACCACAGGGCACCGAGGGTTCAGCACACATCCATAATCTCACAGGACATCTGCAAGAACATCTGAACCACCAGTGTTCTTAGCAGATGGAGCATCACCCACCATTCAGCACCAATGTGCCAGCAACTACATTTCATTACATATCATTATTGACAAAAGCACTGCAGCCCTGATTTACCTTTCCGTGTTGCTTTTATTCTGCACTTCCTTCCTCCTAGAGGGTGAAAGACATTTTTGTTTAGGAGCAGTATGGGATGAAGAAAAGTATACACGGAATGTCAGTACAACAACATAACCAGTAATGCATGTAATCTGAACATTATGATGTATCTTACTGGTTTCCAGGTTTCCACTTAACTGCAGCAAGAGTAATCCACATCAGTTGAAGTCACTGACAGTAGCTTCCTAATCCAGTCTCAACCTGCTTTATACATCATTCTATGCTTGGTTGGAGGCATCTTAAATTGTGTTGACACAATAGTCCTACAGCAAAATTACAGATTTTGCAAACAGGAACAGATTTATGTTGGTAACACTTTGCTTCTGAAAAAAAAAATTCTAGATGCTGGAGGGTGAGCAAGTGAAGCAGGGCATGTCTTCACCAGGGACAGTCATACTTCCAGTCCTGTGGAATTTTGTAAAACCTTGATTTCAACAGTGTGTGTGTCCTGACCCTCACTTTAAACCTCAGAGCTCGAGGCAAGATTGTAAAAATTACATGGGTGTGGGTTCTGCCCTGCCATGAACCTACTACATCTTGGAAGGTGGCTGACCTTTTTTTCTGGGGGGTGGAGGGGTGTCTTGGCCATTGGGGCATGGTTTCAGTTCTCCTTTTGCTTTGTACAGCTGCTGATCCAGCCTGCTCCCATTATCTTTCTCTACACACTGGTAGTATCTCAATTCAACAAAACTGAACGTGGCACATGGTACCACGCTCCCAACACAACCTTCCGCCCTGGCTCGCACGAGCTTGCCCTGCCAGGAAAGGCCATTGAACTATATAATACTTTCCAAGAGTTGCTGGCAAAGTCTGAGAAGAGGAATTTCAGCTTAAACTACAGGAATGTTTTTAAAAGACATAGTTGCGATGTTTTCATGTTGCCAGAGGTGTTATCTGTCTTTTTACAGGCAAACCTCCTTCTGTCTTTGCCAGTCAGAGTGGCTGGCTATGGCACCATGGGTTTTTTTTTTCTTGGTGGAGCAATGAAAAATACCAGCCCATTTTAATTTAATTTTTTTACTCTCAAACAGTTATAACAGTTAATCACTTCAATCTGTCTCATGAAACTATACTCTTCTAATTAACAGTAGCAGATTTTTTTTTTCCACAGGCAACCTCCCTATTCCAAATAATTTCAGCAACTTACTTCCCAGCTTGCAAAATAACACAACAGAAGCGGTCAGCCTTATCTGCATCTGTCTGTTGCAAGGTCACCTTATTAGCTGGCACAAGAAGGTAATAAAATGCAAACAAATAAAATAAAATTCCCCAGTGGCTGCTCCCCTATTTACAAGCTTGCCCTTTGTCTCAGGTTTTGTTTATTCTGAGTATCAAAAATGACAAAACAAGTCAAACTTCCAGAGCATGACCACAGGTATTGATGCCAAGTAGGAAAGACAAATCCTTAGCTTTACATTTTCATTCATTTGCAACCCCATGACAAGTTGCCTTTTATAACAGCAATTTACTGAGCTACATTTTTTATAAACACCTGAGGCTTCAAGTTGTTTTGTCGGGTTTTTTTTTCTATGTCTAGTCAGAGTAATACTCAAAACAAATAACAGGTTGAAAACAATACAGGTTTCCTTTTCTGCGCTCTTGAAAGGTGAACTCATCCTCTCAGCCTTCCCACGGGGCTGCTCTGAGGTGTCAGAGGGTGAGCAGTGCATCCGGCATGATACACATGGACACAGCCCCTGTCTGGGTCCTGAGGGGCACCACAGTGAGAGGATGTCCACCACAGCAGGACTGCTCCCACGTGCACCACCTGGGAGGTGTTGAGTCCTGCCTGAATCACAGCCTAGGGAATGACGAGTAGTAAGTAATCTTGGGGGTGTCAAAGACAAAAAAAAGCACAGATGGAGAACAGCTGAGGATCTGATATATCTCTCTCGGGCTGGATTTGAGGTGCTGTGTCAGTCCTGCTCTCACAATTTTATTAAGCTGTATCTCATTCTTTAGGAATGTCCTAGTATTGAGAACATCACATCCACACAATGATCCTGACATGCCAGTGCTGCTGTTACTCTGAAAGGAGCATTGATTTGATCACTTCTCACTCACATACTCCAACCATGGACCATGACAGTGGTCTGTGCCCACAGGGCATCCTGTGTATCCAGCAGGCAGATTCACTTCTAATCCAACATGAGCTGACTTGTAGCAGGCATTCGGACGTCAGGGGTTGATGCAAGATGGCCAAGCCCAGATCTTAACTGATTCCAAGTCATCTGGCCCCAGATACCTGGTAATGACTTTTTCACAGGCAAATACCAGAGAAGTGATTGATGCCAGTATAATTATTATGGAAATTCCACTGTTTCATAGAATCGTAAAATCATAGAATATCCTGAGTTGTAAGGGACCCAAAAGGGTCATGGAAGCCCAACTCCTTCCTTCCAACTGAACTGAAAGAGGATTTTTGGACCTAAGCTAGGGATATAGGTGACTGGCTTTGGGCATTTATCTGCAGAAGGAATGAAAACTGTATCACCCTGTGCCCAACCCAGCACCACCCAAGGGCTCTGCTCCTGAAGAAGGCAAAGACAGAGATCAAACAGCCACCATACCTCCACATATATCAAACACAGACTTAAGGCTACTGAGGCAAAACACTCTCCCTGCCCTGAAAGAGTTCTGTGGGTCTGAAAACTGAGGGTTTTGGCCATTGACAAAAGAGAGAGCTGCTTTAAGAGCAAGCCAAAATGCTATGATGTTAAAATATTTTTTAAGATCCCTTTCCTGGCTAAGGTGAAAAAGGAAAAATTGCAGTATCGGTCTAGATATATGGAGCAACAACGTGTGAAGGTTGAACCTGGAATTTCAGTGTTATGACTTCTTGACCCTCAGTTTTATTATGAGAACTGTAACTGTTGCACTGGAAACACTGAAATAGGCATGCTCCAGTGCCAAGACATTATGTATTAATCTAAAACAACTCAGCCTGAGGTACTTCTGCTTCTCAGCAAAATACTTTAGATTTTGTGCAATAAATGACAAAGAAAGATCTCTGTCATGTCACCTTTTCTGGACAGCAGCATTTAAAAAAATATTTGCCCACTTTTTGAACTTGATGAGCCAGCTAGCCTCTGCTGCTTCCTGCAGGCAGGAGTTCCTCAGCCAAATGACACACTTCAAGAAGAGGAAGCTCCTCTGGCTTTGACGCTTGCTGGCTTCCCTTGTGGCCCTCATCCCTGTGGCAGAGGAGACAACTGACAGCTTACTTTCTCTATTATTCCAGCTTACTTCCTCCATGCAACTCAGGGTCTTCTCAGCCCCTATTACAAAGCAGCACAATCTCTTTTGCAGTCTGAATGGCCCTAGCCTGCTAACTCCCTCCTCACTCCTTCATCCCATCCAGAGACCTGAAATGGGGAGCACCCCCCTCACCATGCCATCCCATAACCTACAGTGTGTGTTTGGAAAGAGTCCAACAAGGTGGGTGTAGTTATTCCAGGGCTGTATCCACCCTACTGCCACTGACCCATGAACTTGCTTGCATGTATGACCACACTGACTGATTGCAGTGTGAACACATGCCCACAGCCTACACCTAAAGCAAACAATATGAAAAGGTACGAGGAAAAATAAAGCAAAAGAGGGCTGCAAAAAATAAATGGTAAGGGCAAGGAAATCAACAGCACAAATATTGAATCAGGGATAAAATAGTTTATCCATGTATTAAAAACAGCTCCAGCGAACAAGGAAAATACTGAAAGAACACCTTCCCACCTACAGGATATATGTTTGGTTGCAAGTGAGAAAACAGAAACTTGCATGCCAGTGTCTTCGAGTAACATTTCTTTCTGCAGAGACACCTGTCTCTGTGGGTGTGTGTCCATATACATCGGGATGTACATGGTCTACAGACTACACGTCACATTGAGCCACGCCGCATTCCCGCCAGCCAGCACTGCAACTGAAATTGTCATGTGGTGGGAAGGGAGAAACTTCCTAGACCAAGGTTTACAGGGAGGAGATGATCCTGCACAGAGCTGGGGATCTGGTTCATGTGCTGCACCAGAGCAGACCAAAACCACAGCAGGTGCAAAGGTTTTGTCCCACCCCTAAATGCATCCATCAAGTGGCAGTCTCCAGGTATGGCGGGATTGACTAAGCGTAGGAATCTGTGGCAATTTGCCCTGAAAAGCAACCAGGCCAGCGTACTCCCACCTCGTGACTCCCACCTTGTCACAGCATCCAGGCTACTGTCCTTCACAGCAGCTCATGATGCTCCACTCCATGATGACTGGAGTTTTCTAGGAAGCATTTTCATGCAACACTGGTTTCTGGCAGAATCGTGCTTGTGATTGCCTAACTCTGGAGTGTCCTGAAGGGAACAAGTTACTTAAATTATCTCCTATCTGGATGAGGAAACAGCCATCTGGCATCAGAAAATGTATTTGTAATGCCTCATCCTTCCCCCTGGGGCACTGCTCATTTCTCCCTAAGTGTTGCCTAAATTTAAGCAATTAGGGTCGAAGCCCTGGCAGCTGGGCTGCCAGTTCAGATACTGCACACTGCAGGTCACAGGGCCAAGCAGAGCTGTCCGACTCTCACTTCTCACTGCAAAACCAGAGATGCTCTGCTTGTGCCAAGGGAGGACCCAAGCTGCTCACATGGCCCAGCCCCAACTCTCACAGGCAGCCCCGACTCTCACAGGCTCATAGTGACCTCTGAGCCAAGTGTGACTGAGCAACAAGTTCAAAATGTACAAAAAGTGGTAGCATCATCTACAGCGCCGCACCTACTACCACTTTTTGCAGCCCTTCCCTCTAGCTTATTTCCATTGTCATGGATTTATCCCCTCAGGGCGCAGTGGAGCCTCTGTGTCGTGCAAAACCTGTGCAGGGCTAAGCAGGGTGTGCATCATCTCCCCCCAGCAAAATGGGAGTGGGAGGCCCCACCCAGGAGTTCCCCAGGCTTTAACCCAGCACCAGCAATCCCTCAGGACTTCAAGGGCATGAAGGGAGCTGCTTAGGAAATCTTGGCATTTAGTACAGCCACTCACAGACGCCCTTCCTTAAACCTCAAAGGAAAATTGAAACAACTAATGTTATTAAACAGTCAGAAACCAGAAAACTTTGTTAAAGAGTGAATAGCATAGCTGGTTGGTTGGCTGCTCCCAGGGAAGTCTCCTGTGTATGCCAAGTGCTGCTACTGGCCATGGGTCACTGTGCTGCATGCAGCCACAGGATGGAGTAACACAAGGTCCAGGCTTCCCAGTCATCCCTCTGGGCAGCCCACGCTGGGGTGCTGCAGCTGGTCAGCACTGCCCAGCCCTGGAAGCCATCGCTAACATTGCACCCACCTAACGTTCCTCCCAACCAGCAAAGGCTCAAATTCACAAAGCACTTTGCTATTGTGGTGTTCTTCTCCTTTGATAAATGTGTTTTCAGGCTATGAATGCACATGCAAGTGTCCGTTATGGTTTCTGTGGTTAGAGTACAAACCTCTGGCAGCCTAGGTCTGCATGGTGCCTCAAGGAGGAACCTTCTTTCTGTGGCACAGCAGGACTTAAAGGGAACTGCTAAACAGGGAGGCAGAAGGTCAAACCAGTTTCCAATTATAGATGGTAGTGACCGTGAAATTGGCCCCTAGGTCACAGGAAATCCTTCTGTCTGCCCAGATGGGATGGTCACCCACACTAGATTGAGTCACTTGAGGTACTGTCTAGCTGAGTCTTGAAAACCACTATGGGCACAGACTCTGCTGCCTGGACAGGCAGCTATTCTCCTAGTGACATTTTTGCCCCTGATGGCCAGCTTGAAAGTCCCAAGACAGAACGTGTGCCTGTTGCCTTGCTTAGTACTGGCCATTTCTGTGCTGCCTCTGTAACTCCTTTCCAAAGCTACTTGGGTCAGCCTGAGCCTTTCTTGTCTCCAACCAGCCCGTACCCCTCAGCCTCCTCTCCTAGACCCCTGTCAACTTGGAATCCTTGAGCCAGACCACTTTCTTACACCCCTCTTGAATTTGGGGGTCCAGCACTGGAAAAAACACTCCAGGTAGAACCACTGACTATGTCAGGACTCTGAGAGCCCCACTGGGACTGCCTGCCCCTGCCCAACTCACAGGGCTTCCCCTACTCCCTGTCCTGGGCCCAGGACTGCATTTCAGGTTTTACAAGCAAATTGCTGACCTTTGTTTTTTGGTGTTAAAGTATCTAGAAAGAGACTTGCCTTAGAAAGGGCACTGAAACACCCAGTTCAACAACCATCTGCCTAAAGCTAGAAGGTGTTGTTTTACAGTCTAAAGTACTTTGTTCCATTCTCAGGAAGGACAAGATTTTCAGGAATGTTGTCTTCTTCAATACTTTCCATTAAAAAGTCACATGGTACAACACTCCACACACTTGATTTTTAGGGGCAAAGCCCTGGTTCTCCTGGGAAGGCTTTTGCCACTGGCGTGAGCTCACCCTAGATTTTTCTCCAAGACCAAGTGAGCTGCAGGCACCACACTTGCTGTGGATAAGTGCCCTTATTGTGCGACCTCCCTCTGCACCTCTCAGATCCCCAAAATGAAGGTTTGCTGCTGCTCTTCTGCAGAAGAACACCCTGAACATGTCAAGATTAGTACCCATTTATTCCTAATTTCATGTTTTTTTCTATGCCAGACAAGGTCAGAGCCACTCTTCTGGCATGTTGCATCACAGGACTTGGTTCTTTGAAAACTCCCCACTGCTTGCAAGATCGTGTAATTATGTGTGCGTGTGGGACACTCTTGCAATGTGATCATTTAAGGTCTCTGAAGGGTCAGCAGAGGCCACTGAGTCAAATTCCTCGAAAATTTCAAATATACCAAACTCAGCAGAACAATCTACCAAACTTATTTATTGCATATAATATCAAATAATTATCACCTGGGCAAACATACCATCCTTTAAGTGACTTCAATATATAACTGAGAAGCTGTACAAACTTTCAGTGACTCCTTGTCAATGACAACAGGGACATTTAAAAGTTTTTGTGTATATTTCCTTATCTAATCAGTCAAATTATGCTTTAAGGTTCAACTGAAACTATAATTTCATTTGGCTTTGTTCCTTGTAAAGGTATATGAGACATTGTTTACCTTAGAATACAATACTCCTGGACCTTGTTTATACAACAGATTTTTCTAATGCTTCCCACCATTAATTCAAGTATTCTTATTTGAACCTTCTTAAATGTCATTGTGAACCTTCCTGTTAACCATGCACCTTCTTCTTCTACACTTTTAAAAGTATGACATGGTACAGCCATGCCTGATGATGAACAAGATGCTGAAAAACAAAGTGGTGTGTTTGAGAATGAGAGGTAGGTGCAGGAAAGACTCATTACAGTCAGCACTTGAGAGGTGGGAGAATCATGGAATGGTTTGTGTTGCAAGGGACCTTAAAAATTACCTAGTTCCAAACACCCTGCCAGAAGCAGAGACACCTTCCACTAGATCAGGCTGCTCAGAGCTCCATCCAAACTGGCCTTGAATACTGCCAGGGATAGGGCATCCACAGCTTCTCTGGGCAACCAGCTCCAGTAAAGATTTCTTTCCATCTATCTAACCTGAATTTCCCGTCTTACAGTTTGTATCCACTATTCCTCATCCTATCACTGCAGCTCCTGATGAAGAGTCCCTCTCTGGCTTCCCTGTAGGTCTCCTTCAGATACTGGAAGGTTGCTATGAGGTCTCCACACAACCTTCTCTTCTCTAGGCTGAACAGCCCCAACTTTCTCAGCCTGTCTCCATAGGGCAGGTGCCCAAGTCCCCTTATCAATTTTTGTGGCCTCCTGGACTTGCTCCAACAGTTGCATGTTCGTCCTCTGTCAGGGGCACCAGAGCTGGATGCAGCACTGCAGGTGGGGTCTCACAAGAGCAGAGTAGAGGGACAGATTCACCTCCCTCCACCTGCTGGCCATGCTGCTTTGGATGCAGCCCAGGATTTGTTTGGCTTTCTGGGCTGCCAGCCCACACTGCTGGCTAATGTTGAGTTTCTGGACAGCCACCACCCATAAGTCATTCTCCACAAGGCTGCTGCCAATCATGTCTCTGTCCAAGCTGTAGGTGTGCCTAGGATCAAATCCATGTCTCCAGTTTAGAGACAAGGATGTCGTGCAGGACAGTGTCTAATGCTTTGCACAAGCCTGGTAGATGTCCATGGCTTTGCCCCTATCCACCAGCGCTGTAGCTATAGCACTGTGTTTCTGTGAGATGGGCACACAGAAGTGTATTTTGCTGGAATTTGGGTGTAAACATGTGCCCAAGGCTTTTCTCTAACAATACCTCGCCTCAGCTGAGGAAAAACTCCATGCAAGTGTTATAATGCCCTTAAAAAGGGGCTTAAGCTCAGCTAGCTCGGACCCTGAGCAATCCAACAGGACACTAAGGTGGCTAGAATGAGAGACAGCTCGATTCCTCCTGGCAGTGAGGGTCCAAAGGGTTTAACAGTGAGTCCTAAGGGAGCAGGGGGAGTGGGGGGAAAGAGAGCCACGAGGTGTAGAGGGAGGAGGGGCAGGCAGGACAGCAAGAGAGTCAGGAAAGAATAGAGGGAGATGGGCAGGAGGGCAAAGAGCCCGGATATCTGGTGTGGGTCACTTCTATACCCAGGGGAAAAGGGGAGGGGGAGCTGGCCAAGGGCCAAAAGGAGACAATTGATGGGACAGGTAAGGGGAGGGGAGTGGCTTTAACCTGAGACAGTGAGGGGGAAACCTGAGACAGTGAGGGGGAAACCAAGATTACAGGGGTTACATGGGCCAAACCATGTGATACAAAGTCATTGGTACATTAGTGTAATACAACATGCAAGCACACTGCTACAGTTCCCACATAAAGGTAATCCATCTTCCCTCCAGGTAAACCAAGGTCTTGGAGTTGGCCATGATCTTCAGCCACTTTACATGGTCCACCACAACTGAACCACTGACTTATCAAATACAGCTCATTCGTTAGTCTCATATTACTTTTTTTATATGCGTGTGTGTGGTCTAAAATATCTGTAAATAAAAAAAATCAGCTATTGAGCTTTGGATACACTCTTATTTTGGAAATCTCCCCTTTTTTTTTATTACCTTCAGCCACATTTTGGATGATCCCACAAGAAAGGTTTACCAGAAGTGCACTGCTTTGCTACAGTGATGGCAGTTTTGCTTGTAGCCCTGGTCCCACCGCCAGACATGGCCAAACTGTGTACACGAGGGGTGGGATTCTGCCATAAAATGAACCCTACTTGGCAATCTTTTCTTCCCATGAGAATTGGATGAAAACTTAGTTCCGTTCCCACCTTCAAGTATTTATGAGAGAATTTACAGATTTACAGCCCTGGCTTATATTCATCCACCTTAAAGTGAGCAAGACCAAGTAAAGTGCTGCTAACACCTTCTGCACACCATCCACTTCCAAACAAACACCTCCTAAACCTTGACCTCCAACAACAACTGTAATAAAGAAACGTCAGTTTTGAGATAGTCGAGGTTAAAAAGCTTTCCAAATGGTTTAGTAGGAAATGGGACAACAGCCAAATTAACCAGAGAGCCTGGTCCTTCTACTGCTGTTTGCATGAAGGCAGCTGTGGCTTACAGCTGGCTGGGGGTTAATAACAAGGGCAAATAAATCAAGTTTCATTAATTTTCCATCAAGTATGAAGATCTAAGGAGACCTGATGTACTTATTAGAAATGCATGGTTCCTGGTTGTCATGTCTGCAGACCTATGAGGGATGCTGGGTCCCTGTGTCAGGTCTCAGCTTCCCAGGGAACTGGATGTGTCCCACCATACCACTGCTGCCACCCAGAGAGCTCCACAGGTACAAAGACCCATGGTGCCAGGGAGGGAAGGCTCTCAGAGCACTCTGCCCTCTCCAACACCACATATGCAGCTCCCCCCTTTGACAGGAAGACTTGAGAGCACACTGAGGGGAGAGGCAAAGGCTTTGCGCCTCTTGGGACAAGGCTGTCAGATGAGGTGAACAAGAATGGCAGGGAATGGAGCAACTGGCCTCTTCTGTGAGACCGTGACTCTTCTGAGTCAAAGAAGAAAAAGGCACAAACCCAAATCCAGTGGCATTTCCATCAACAAGTCTATTTTACACTTGACACGGCGCAGACCTGCCAGTCATGACAGACCTGACAGGTTCTGATACAGATGCTCACAGAAATGTGTCCCTAGGTTTTCTGCATATGCCACAACCGTGACTCACCTTCTGTCATTACAAGATGACAGAGACAACCTGGCAAGCCCAGAGCAAACAAGTGATATCACCACCATGATGCATACATTCACAGGCATCATTGTGTTTCTTAATTAGGATTCCAACTAAAGAATTTTCAAGGAAAAAAAAAAAGAAGTGGGCAAGGGAAGGAAGCTGACACCCTACAAATGATGATTCGTGACACATTCACCAAACTGACACTTGAACACGGAGTAATCACTGATGCAAAATTTAGCAGATACCTGGATACCAGTGATCTGGTTGATCACATTACAAGAATGGGAACAAGCATCATCCAGAGGTGTAGAAAAAACATGACTTGAGAAACTCCCTTTCAAACATGAAAGCAATTACCAACTTGAGTGGAGATGGAGGATGTGTTGAACATGGACACACTAAGTGAAAGCAGGTTGCCTGTCAAATTGTCCCAAAATTAGTTTGACCTACACAAAGAAGGAATGGTGATCAAAACCCTATTCTGGGTAAGGGCTTAAAGGAAAGAGCAGCAACCTTACAGTGAGTAACATGTCAGGAATGCGTAAGTGAAAATTCTAGTTGTCAGATACAAATAGCAAGTTAAAAGGTGTATGTGACTGATAGAGGAAGCTGAAGTAATTAATGAAAGTCTCCACAGCCTTACAGGTAGCAGCAGGCATAGAACCATTTCAAGAGACAGAAAGTCAGGAACAGCAGAGCAGAAATAACAGCTGTCTTCAGTATCTAATTCTGGCTGCTTTTCTATTTTGGGATAGGTCCTTTCATGGAAAAATATTGATGCAGAAGCACCTTCCACAGCCACCATCGTTACTTTCAGCATTCCCCAAGCTGGGAAAGCTCCACAGGCACAGGGTGTGAAGAGGAGTGGCTGATAAGCTTCTGGCCCTGATTTTCACAATACTGACTCAGAGTTGACCAGCTCCCTCTGAGGCTGTCACTGCCACCACACCACCACCAGGAAACATATGATCAACATCATTTTGCAAGTCAGCAGATGAGCAGTGAGCAGGGGTTAGCAGCTCGGTGGCCGATGTGTTCTGAGGCCGGTGGGGACTGGGGATGTTGCCATGAGACAGGCTGGGGAGGGGCAGCATGGCACCACGACCCCTGCAGCAGCTATCATTCCTTCTTCTCTGCTGGGACCTGCACCAGCTGGGGTGCAGCTGTGTGCAGCAGCATGAGCCCGCAGACTGTCACGGCGAGGCCAACCCACCACAGAGGCGTCCATGTCTCCCCGAAGAGCAGTTTTCCCAGGATAGCCTGAAGGAAAAGAGAGACACAAAGCTTTGCTGGGCTGAGGTACCCCAAGGCCTCTTGTGCTGCCAAAACTGTGAGGACTTCTGGGAGACATAGCCCTGGAAAAAACCGGGTTGAGGAAACTCCTGCTGGGATGACCAGCAGAAATGGCTGCTGAAGGTGATGCTGGAGATGACCAACTCCACCACCAGCTTGGACGCACAGCTATACCGTGGTCCCAAAGCAGGATCTGGCAGATGTGCATGTGCTTTGCTGCCTTCCCAGCACTTCTCAGGAGCCAAATCTCCCAGTGACTGGACATTAACTATTATTGTTGATTACTGGACACCACCATGAGCTGTTTGCCAGCCAGAGCACAGAAACAAGTTGGACTGCGGCCAAGAGTGAAAAGCAAGTGGAAAAAACCTGCGGATCAAAGACTTGCTGTCACTAGAGGTGATGTATCTTCACACCCAGCTAGGGTGACTCTGGCTTGTCACAAGTGAGGTGCTGAAAAGGAAAGGCAAAAGGAAGCAAAGCTCCCAACTCCAGCTCCCACTGGCAATTAGAAAAGTTCAGTAAACTGTATTGCTGCTGCAAAGCATCATGCTGGGCAGCAGCACCCTTCCACCTGCACCACCTAGGAAAGTTCCACCACCTGTGCTGTGAACAACTATGAGAGCAGCTGAGGCCTGACAGTAACATTTCACATCTGCCTGTAACTCTCCCTTTGTGGCCAGCGATGCTGGTTGCACCGGGAGATGAGCTACAAGCAGCGTGGGCATTCCCACCTTGCTGTGCTCCTCAGGCTTCAGTGTCTGGGAAAGGGGTCTACTCACCGAAGAGATGAAGTTGGAGGCTGTCGTTGTCACAGAGGCAGCAGCTGAGGAGGAGGACAGTCGTAAGGCTCTTGTGAAGACTGCCCACATCACTGCATTGCACACGAACACCAGGCCAACACAGCTGAGGCGAAGCAGCACTGGCAGCTGCAGGACAAAATGGAAAGCTCTGTTTATTTTTACCCTCTACTTATTCAACCTCAATAATTCATGGGCACTTTGGAGCCAAACCTAATGGTGTGAGCTTTTAAAACTAAATTACAGCTGGTATTACACGAAGATGAATATATTAAATCACAGAAGGAAAAGGAAACGAGGAAACAGCTCTGGACAGACTGAGAGCCTGCCATGTCCTGCTGCAAGCCCAGCCTCACATTCCAAGCTGAGAAGTGCTGGGGTAATGTGCACCAGCTGTCCTGCCAGAAGCCAATATGCAGAAAGCTCTCCAGCTCACAACGTGGTGCCACATGCAACGCCCAAAAATGCCCTTCACTTATCACTTGATGTAGGGAAAAGGGTCAAATTCAGCCTGACAAACACCAGGGATGTACATGCTGGCACTGTGTGTGCTCCAGAACCCAACTGTTGTGAATGTAAGCCATGACCTAGGTGGTCCCAGGTCCTGATGAGCTCCCAGTACCTGGCCTGCCCTAGTGCTGCAGTGAGGGCAGAGCAGGATCTCTGGGGGGAAAGGAAGAGCTGAGTGGCTTCATGCCTTGCTTTGCACACTAAGTGGAGAGTACTGAGGTTTACTGAGGGGTCTCTGCTCTAGCATCTAGTAGCAATAAAACCAATTCTGAATTCAAGGGCCTCAAGAAAGATCTCCCTCCTTAGACAATCTGACCAGATGTGTGACTGCCTCAGTCTGAAAAAAGGGCACAGCTGCACCTAAAAAGCCAGCACCATTCACAGTGCCCCCCACCCCTTCCTAAGTTTAAGCAGCTGAGGCCGTCTCCCCAGCCCCTGGGTGCCATGTAGTTGATGTGAAGACACCAAAGGAGGTCACAAGCAGGCAGATCACAACTCTACAAACAGTGCCAAGTGAAAGCAAAGCTTCTTCTAAGCCCATAGCAATCACAGCTTCATAGCTTGTCACCTTTCAGTCCATGGTGGGATCCATGTTGAGGCAGACAGAAATGCAGGTTTGAAGGCACCAACAAGTACAGCTCAGAGGTGGCACCTGCCCCATGGGAATGGCTACTGTGTCCTCCTGACAGCTGCTGAAATCAGTGGGGTCCACCAACTGTGTCCTGATCCCACTGAGAAGAAATTACTAATTGCAAGCAGTGAGGGAGCCCACAGTTTTCTGAAGCAAGTGATATGGCAAGTACAAAGTTAAAAAGAAAACAATGCAAAGTAAATCCATGCTTGATGGCTGGCACAAGCTCTCCAAGGCTAATCCCACTCCAGTGAGGGATGGTGCAGGTGTGTGGCCTCATTTTGCCCCACTTGTGGCAAAGGTCTCCAACTTTTGCAACTGATCAGGGCAACAGTAAAGATTCAGAATAATTCCCATCAGTGAATCACTTTGATTTCCCAATGACACCCTGGCAAACCCTGTGTGGATGGGTAAGAGGGACAACCATGTCCAGCTACTACAGCTCCTCTGAGGAAGAAAACTTCTGCTGTGTTAGTCACCACAGGATGGGGTTTGCCTCCCAGTTTCACCCTCTGCCTGTATGACCTGGCAGTTTTACTTTCCTTGGGGAGTTATGTACATCCATACACCTCTAGTGAGTAAGCAGACTTGGGAGTAGGGATGAGAGGGGAAAACAACTCTCTGTTTCACCTAACTTCAGTGTATTTCTGCATTAGAAAGAGACCATGCTGCTGAGGTAAAAAAAACAAAAGACTTAGGCAATCTTGTTACTGCCTTCAATCATTAGCCCGTGGGTGTAGAGGGATGTAGCCCAGGCTCTTCTCCAAGGTCCATTTGGGTATGACAGGAGGCAACAAGTAAAGTTTGGAACAAATGAAATCTGTGACAACGAAAAGCAAAGGTGATCAAGCACTGAAACAGAAGTCATGGGCTCTCCAACCCTCTCAGCATTTAAAATTTATCTGGAGAAGGTCATGTGTCAGCAGAGGCTGGACTAGAGACTTCCAGAGATCTTGCCAGACATCAGCTAGTCTGATTCTACCAGTGGTGAAGCAAAGCTCGCTCCCACCATCACAGCAACTATGCCACCTTCAAAAGTGACCTGGAACCCATGGCTGCTTCTGATCTCCCAACACAGAGCCAGGGAAATCAGCTGCAGGTGGCACATGCCCAGAAGGAAGGTTTATCAGAGATAGGTCAAGTTTCTCTGTGCCCAGGGCAGCAGAGTGGTCATTGCAATGGTACGCAGACAGAGAGATAGGAACATCCCCACATGTTCCCCACAAGGAAGGAGGGAGATAAATTCCCTCCCTGCTAAGGGCTCAGCTGAGCCACCCCAATGAGTCAAGGATTACTGTTCTGATTGCTTTTCTAAGCAAAGATTAATTTCAGTGTACATTTCAGATAATTCAGAATCACTCCTGAAGTGGCAGAAGTAATTTTAGGTGAGGATTGGCAGGGGAGCGGAGAAAGCAAAGAAAAACTTTTGTTCAAGTGCAATGACCCTTCCTGGTCAGGTTGCTCTCAGGCTGGGCCACCACAACACATCCTTCTGGCCAGGAAATCCATCCTTGTGGTGTCATGGAGTATCCTGCTACCCTGCATCATCAGCTCTTAGAAGCGTCAATACATTTTTTGCTGCCATGTTCCACGCTGCACAATTGATGGCTGCTATTCCACTTATTTTGGGATTTCTGTAGCTCTTCCTCCAACATAAAACACCTTGAATCTCAGTCCCTTCATGGCTGCTCTGCAGAAATGCCTTTGCCACATGTGTGCACTGAAATATTTATGCATCTACAGTCCTGTGCAATTTAAGCTAGTAGGAAGATTATGACATTTACATAAAACTTGGCTAGTTTTACAGCTAAGCCGATTAATTTAATTAATAACTGTCACCTGGAATGGACATGAAAACCAAAAGAAACCAATCTGCCCAGAAAAAAGAAGCAGTCATGGAATCACAGCATGGTTGAGGTTGAAAGGGATCTCCTGAGTTCATCTGGTCCTCATCACTCCAGCATATTGCCCAGGTCCACATCCAGACAGTAGTATCTCCAAGGATGGAGACTCAACCACAATCCAGGGCAACCTGGGCAACCTGGGCCAGTGCCTGGTCACCCTCACAGTGAAAACATGTTTCTGGATGTTCAGAGGGAATCGCCCATTTCAGGACGTGCCCTTTGCCTCTGGTCCTGTTACTGGGCACCACTGGAATGAGCCTGGTTCCATCCTTTGAGCATGCTCCCTGCAGGTGTTTCTACAAATTGAAAAGATTCCCCTGAACCTTCTCCAGGAGGAACAGTCTCAGCTCTTTCAGCCTCTCCTCACACAAAAGATGCTCTGATCCCTTCATCATCTCTATGAGCCTTTGCTGGACTCTCCAGTAGCTCCCTCTCTTTTCTGCAGTGGAGAGCTCAGAATTGGACCCAAAACTCAAGGTGTGGCCTCATTAGGGCTAAGTAGAGGGGAAGGGTCATCATCCTTGACCTTCTGGCAACACTCCACGTGCATTGACATGACACTTTGTCATAGCACTTCCAAAAAAAAGAAGAAAAAAAATGTGCCCCTAAACAAGTGGGGAGTATTTTAATAAATTTCAACACAGCAAAATGCTCAGAAAAGATGCTGTCAGCATTGTCAGTAACTGCATGCTCTGCCACTCTGTCAGTACAGAACACAGTTTGGCTACTTTTGGGGCATGGGAAGAGTATCAGGATTTTTTTATTTATTTATTTTTTTAATTTTCCTTTCTACCACTCTTTCTGAGGTATCAGAAAGAATCAACAGGATTGGCAGGTACTGAGTTTTTGCCTTTTTAACTCTCTATAATAATCACAGAAGTCAATTTCTTTTCTTTTTTTTTCCTGGTGCAAGGCTGGATTTGTTTCAGAGCTAGTTTCCCTTGCGGGTTCCCTTCTGGATTTCAAATCCAAGTGTACATTTGCCTTGTGAGTAACAACCTACACCTAAATGAATCTCCCCAAAGCGCTTTTAGGATACATGTATGCAGCCTTCCTCCTCTCCCCACTCACTCACAACCTTGTGCCCATTTCCACCTCTGCCGTGGCTGTGCCAGAGGTCACTCCTGGAGGTAAGGACACAATCTCTGAGGTGAAGGGCCAGCAGTCCCGTGTAACCCCAAGCACACAGAGGTTTGTGAAACACGACTGAGATAAGGATCATCACCAACGAACACCCAAAGAGAAGCACGGTGGAAATCAAGGGCTCCACCTCTCTGTTCTGGTCAGGGCCGAGCACAGGTACAATGAAAGGGAGAAGGGCGCTGCTATCAGCAAAGCAGTGGGCTGAGAACAAGCATTTGACGCTCAGTCACACTAACATCCTCCTTTAAAGTAACACTGACGTAGAAGGACTGCAACTGGGCTCCCAGAGTTGGGCTTGGTTCGGGGCATTCCGGCACCACGCTCGTTCTCTTCACACCCGCAGAGCCTCGCCGCGCTCTCCCCGCTGTTTACGTCGGCCCCGCGCATTAGTCAGCCCTGCAAGGCTAGGCTCCCCCAGGGCTGAGTCACGGCTCCGCTCGCCGAGACCGCCCCCCTTTCCCTGCGAATCCAGGGCAGCGCCGGAGGAAGAACCAGCGCGCTCCTTCCCCTGCCC
>VYXF01009477.1:476194-511295 GCA_013397295.1 Polioptila caerulea
CCCGGCCCGGCCCGGCCCGGCCCGGCCCTGACGGCCCCGCGCAGCGCCAGCGCCGCCCCGCGCACGGGCGGGCCCCACCCGGGCAGGGCACGTGGGCCGTGTTCGCTTATGTACAAAGGCTTTATTGAAACAGACTGGACAGCATGTGGCCACGTTCAACACAGAAAAAAGGCAGACGCTTCTGCCGGCATGGAGAAAGTCCAGAAACAGACAGGCAAGGAGCACGTGTAAACCTAGAACATGGCAGTCACAAATAAAAGCACCCTTGACGAATCCCTCTTGGCCTGTGTGCTCCTCATCCGTGCTAGTTCTGACCTCGACTCATACCCCAACACCTCTTCCCTTCAAGGTCAGCTTTTTATTTCTCCACATCACAGCTCAAGGGGAAACAAATCTGCAACTTAAAAATTCATAGGAATTTCAAGGTGGTGGAAATTCTTCTTCCCCTCATCCAAGTAATGTAGAAAGTCTTCAGGTATATCCTGCCCTTTACCAGACACTTCTTTCCTCTTTATTCCCGTTTTGGCCAGTGCTTGTGGTCAAAACTAGTATTGTTAAGAATTAGCCAGAAAACACAATGATAGGAAAGAAACCCTAGTTTGATATTGCTGTAGAAATCAACATTTTGCATTCCACTAATAAACATTTCAGTTATTTGCAATAAATCTTTAAGTGCAATTAAATGAACTTATGCTGTACTCCTAAAATGTTTTATGCATATTTTCACATCTTCTTTCCTAGCATTAACTTATTTGATAAGAAAATGGTTGCAAAATACTTAGAATTTCCTACAGTACTAATATAGAACTCCAAGACTATACCAACAGAAAAAAGGTTTGAAAAACATTTTATATTCAAAGAACAGAAGCCAAAAATGTATTTATAGTACTATTTACAATCCTGTTACTAAATTCACATTTTTTTACGTTTTATTGAACAAAGTTCACTATGAAAATTATTTTTAAGCAACTCAGGAAAATCATCCTATGTTTAACAAAGAAATTAGCTTTTTGAATTTTGGCTCTGATGGAAAATGTAGCATTTCAGAAGAGGTAGGAACCTGAATAAAAGCACAAAAGGAGACAAAAATCCAGGTGTGTTCCCAGTGAGAAAGCTTTTCCTTGGCAAGGTACAGAAGTTTAAAGGAAGTATCTACTCAGCACGTATACAAAATCAGTTTTTTAAACTGAAAAATTACAAAAAGGTGTAAAAATGACATTGAAAGCTGCCCATGGAGCTGGAGTAACAGTCTTCACTAAGAGTTATCACCAGCAAAAAATCTACAAACAAAAATACTTGATTATTCCAGAACCACAGCAAAAGTCAAATTTGACAACTGACTTTTGCTTATTCTGTACCCTTTAAATATATGGCTCTGCAGTTTTATGTGGGTCATTACAGCTGATCATAATGTCTACAAATGTCACATTTTTTTGATTCCTTCAAAAAAGCATTTTCAACTCGTAGTTTTTCAGTCTCCTGTAAAACAGAGAAAAAATATGGGTATATTAAGGAAATTATCCTCACTCTTTTTTTTTTGTATTTTTACACAAGCAGTATTTAGAGTTGTTCAAGTGTTTTAGACACTATATACTTGAGGAAATAAAATAGAGATCCTTGTCTGAGGCCTGTGAGGAGACACAACAGCCATGATGTACTCAGCTGCATAAAATCAAAGGTATCTGTTCCTCTCCAACAGAAGAGCGGGAATTTCAGTTTTCATTTTCAAAGCTTAGCTCTTTCCTATGTCAGGCCATTACTTCATCTGTAATCTACTCTGCAACTTACCTCTGTAAGTTTAGCATTATCTTTCTTCAGTTTCACAAGATACTGAATCTTCTGGTTTAGGTTTTGATGACCAAGTAGTTTCCCATTCTCCTCAGCAAGCGAGTTAACTTGCTTCCTCAGCAATTCTATTTCCTGTAATAATAAATACATAGTGTACCTCTTTGCTCTAGCCTCTCCTTCTCTTTTCAGAAACAATAGCTTCTTAGAGCTATTAGCATTTTAGTTTGTTGTAACATATGATGCAAGAGTTGGTTCATTCAGGAAATGCATATTTGTCTTTTGTCTCCTTAGACACTATTTTAGATCCCTACTAAAGGGCAAAAAAAGATGAGCATTTGATTTGTACTATTAAGTGATTTCTGTATCCAGACTTTCACTAGTGCAGAGAACATCACAAATACAACTAAACTGCAAAATCAAACAGCTGTACCTCTGCTAAATAAGATTCTGCTGTGAAGATGACAAATAAATTACGTATATGTAACCTTTTCAATCCTGTCTCTTTCTTCGTATGCTACCTCCAGTTTTGATCTAATTTCTTCTTTCTCATTAAATGCTTTGAGCTCCAAAGTCCTTGTTCGTTCCATCTCCAGAGTCATTTCATGACAGGTATTCTCTTGGATTCTGAGGATATTTTTGGTCTCTTCTAATCTGCCAATATAAAAGAATCATAAAACATTAAAAGCCAACATAAATGTTATACAACTGAATTACTAAGTCAGTCTTGGACATGGAGGAAGGCTCCTTTAAAAGCATTATTTTGAGATATTCTATTTCCCTTAGAATTTAGTATCAAGGAAAGGAAAAATTTCATTCTGCTTCACAGTTCTTGTGTGTGATACTATCAACTCGGCAGTGCTTTGCTCTTCTCTTTGGGAACTGTGCTGTTTGCAATCCAGGATATACAACTCCACTCATGACTGAAAACAGAAGCTTCTCCTACAAGAACACTTTGAATTAATTCACCAGGGAATGTAAATTTTCCAGCTAAACTCAGTTGCTCTTCAGGTTTTCTCTAAAATGCTTGTTTGTCTGTGGCTTTTCTCTCAACAGCCTCGTTGCTCAGAAGCATTCTCAGAGCAGTTCAGATGGTCTGAGCCTGTTTGGTTGGCCTGGTAACAGAATGAGTACCACTTTGGATAGAATTAAAACATTTTCAGCAGATGAGGTCACAGGATATTAAACTGCCATCAAACTTAGCAGCCTGTCTACTGTTTCTATGGACTTAAGTAATTCTGCAGATCAATTAATATATTGCATACATTAAATTTTTGTCATCAGTTTTGTTTTACTCAAGTATGGTGTTTGAGACCTGTTCTGCGAACAGAATTCATTTGCTGCATTTGTCGAGACATTTTCTTGATGAGAAAAGAATATTTTCCCTCTTTGTCCATTATTTGCTTGTATGACACATTGTAGCACTGCTATAAAGAGTGTTTTGGAGATCAGACAGGAATGCAAAATCAGTCCATCAAATAGCAAAATAATCCCTAATTTTCAGTCTAGGGTTTCTGGAAGATTTAATGTAAATTACTTTTGAAATGACCATGTGCATAAGAACTATGTTCCTCCTTAAAAGAAGTTACACATGGAAAGCATTCCATCAAATGTAAATAACTCACATGTTAGGCGATTCAGCCACAATAAATCCTGAAGCAATACAGATTAGGAAAAGAACAGCAGGACAAACATTTTCAAACTAATTTTTATCTACTGATTTATCTACTTTATCTGACTTTCTTTCTTTCATATATATAATCCAAGGTACAAAACACTTGAATTTTGAGAACTACTTGTCCAATAATGCAAACACAATTTAGAAATCCTCTAATAATAAAAATATTTCATTTTTTAAGCTGAACCACAAATTTAAATAAATAGCATAAAACCCAAATAATTACATTATATTTAAAATTAAAAAACATTTACAATATTAATAAAGAAATGAACACTATTTCAATTTAATTTGAAAAGGAATGTGATTACATTATACCGCATATAAATAACTTTAAACAATTAAAAACATCCCTTCCAATTTAAGTTTTTATGGTTCTACCCATTAAAGTATTGTCCTGATATAATGCTATGTAGTAATAGGTGCTACTACCACCTACTGATGAGAAAGAGCAAGAACTCAAGCTATCTTGCAGAAGTTGTAAACACTTCCAAATTATGTCTTTTGTCATTTCAGATCTTGGACTTCTATTACTTAAATGTATCTTCTTTTTCTGTCATTAATTAGTTTAATACTAGTTAGTTTCCATTCAAGGAACAATAGTTAGACTTACTCTGCTTTGATTTTCAGCATTTCTTCCACTGCTTTATTCTGTAAAAATTAAAAACATTAGATGCAGTCTTAATGTTTAATATACACACACACACACACACATATATATACACATGTTTAAAAATAGCTGTCAATTAATTGATGCTACATAGCTCATGCCAGATCATCCTACTACCTAGTAGTTCACATCTCTAATATTCACTGGAAGTTCATCTCTTTGCTGTAGGCACTCATTTCCCATTTCATGCCAGCACAGCTGACCCACAGCAGCGTCTCTCTGCCCTCTCACACAAGGCAGAGCTCTAAGGGGGGCTCTTCTGGCTGGGACATCTATGCCCTGCTGTGACACAAACTTCCCTTTGACAGAGCCCTGACATTAGCAAGTGACACAGTCTTCACTTTCCAACTCTGGGGATGAGTCAGGTTGAGCAATCTGAATCTGTTTTTGCTAATTGTTCAATCTGACACCCAGTTCACTGGCGTTAGGCCAAGATAGAAATCCTAAGAGCTAAGTGCCAGGCTGTGCCTGTTAGAATTCACTAGAAACTGGTGTTTGTTTTGCTACCATGAAAACAAAAAAATCAAATCAAACCAAACCAACAACAAAAAAAAATAGTCACATACTTCACAGCAGGTCAACAGCAACTGACATGAAAAGGATAATATACCTTGGCAAGTCGCTCTTCAGCAATCTCTTCCTCTTTCTCCTTAAGGTACTGAACATCAGGATGTTTCTGATCACTAGGAAATTCAAGAATGAGAAAAAAGTTTCTCACAAACAGAGGAAACCAGTTGTAAAAACATGTTACCCAGATGAATACCAGTAAATGTGTGCAGTTGTTTTCACACATGTTTATACTCAAAATACTGAACATCATGAAACAACTCTGGAAGGGTTTAAACTTTGAAACACATTTTCTATCATCAGAGTATGGAGAAATTAATGTTTTAATGGAAACAATTACAAATGTAATAAATATGCAAACGTTTGTTAGACAGCTGTGCTGATTTTGGCTGGGGTAGAATTAATAATCTTCACAGCAGCCATCACAAGGCTGCATTTTGGATTTGTGCTGAACACAGGGTTGCTAATGTAGAGGTATTTTTGTTGTTGCTGAGCAGGGCTTGCACAGAGCCAAGGCCTTTTCTGCTTTCCATATTGCCACCCTGGCCGGGAAGTTGAAGGTGCATGGGAGGTTGGGAGGAGACACAGCCAGGGCAGGTGACCCAAACTGACCAAAGGGACATTCCAGACTGTGGCATCATGCTCCATGTACAGCAAAGTGGGGGGGAAAGGAGAAATGGGGGATGTTTGGAGCGATGGTGTTTGTGTTCCCAAGTCACCATTGTGTGCTATGGGACCCTGCTCTCCCAGAGATGGCTGAACACCTGCCTGCCTGTGGGAAACAGTGAATTAATCCCTTGTTTGGCTTTGCTTGTGTGTGTGCCTGACTTTTGCTTTCCCTATTAAACTGCCTGTATCTCAACCCAAAAGTTTTCTGGGTTTTGCTCTCCTGATTCTCTCCCTGATCCCTGTGGTGTGGGAGTGAGTGGCTGTGTGGGGCTTGGCTGCTGGCTGGGGTTAAACCACAAGAGCACCTTTGGGATGGAAGTACATATTTTATTAGTTCACTGTGTTCATGTGTATGGAGACTGCATAAAGACTTCCTACAAGATCATGGCTCAGTGGTCTTGCCAAGTTAAGAAGGTAAAAGCTTCTTGTATTCAAAAGACTTCACTAATTTTTATTTTGTTAGTTTTTAATCAACATGACATTGGATGGAAATAAGAAAACACATACTATTAAAATAATTCACAAAGCAACTTCATCCTTGTAGTGTGCCATATGACAAACTTAATTGGCTGAGAGTTTTATAATTGCATCAAATTACAATAAAAACACTATTTTCAGTAACTTAAAATCTTGTGAACAGGTCAGGTAGGTTACTGAACAATGATGCTGTTTCTAAGGCTTTCTGCTTAGTTTGCAACTGACATTTGAAATTGTGTTGTGAATTGAAATGGAAATCACAGGCAAACAACAATGGTTACATTGCTATGGAATGCTGGATTCTGTGACTTTGTTTTTCACTCTTTATGTAGGTTTTCTAGACCAAATTTTTCCACAAGAAAGCATTACTTTTATGTTCCTCACTTGTTGGATTCCTGACTTGGGACTTTGGGATATAATTTGGATATGTGCTAAGAATTCCCTTCTAGTTGATGGGAGTTGTGGTTTGAACATACCAAAGGCTAATTGTAAATTAGAGGCTTTAAAATTTCATTTATGTCTATTTGAAACTTGTGTTGCATTCATTTGGACATCCCTTACCTGCTGGGTCCATAACTACACGAGTGACATGGCAATATATAATACCCAGGAATTACTATGCATATAAAGATTTTACATTCTGTTTCTATTCCCTTCATAAAACTTTGTTGCATTTAAGAACTTGTGATTTAAAGGCCATTAAGTTTACAAGCCAGTAAATAATCTTCATAGAAAAGTTTGAGTCAATCTCTAAATAGGCAAACAACGTGAGACTGTATTGCATATAAAACCTGTAAACTTTATCCTAATTATTTCAAATTAAGAGAGATTTTTTGTGTTTTATTTTACTTTACCTGTTCTTGCTTGGTCTCTGAGCTTCTACAAGGCTCTGTAAACTCCTGTTGTTCTCCACCAATATCTGCATTTCCAGACGCAAGTTCTCCAACTCATTTAATTGTTCCTAAGCAAGTGAAATTCGAAACATTTTATTTTAAGACCAAATTGCAATTTCATTTCCAATTGAACATGTATTTGAGTAAAATATAAGACACAAATTACTTATCAGGAAACAAGCATGGTTCTGTGGCAAATATCTGAATCTATATCTGCAACTATCTATTCCATCTATAGTTGCATTAGAAACTTTATTGAGAATAGTTTCAGCAGCAAGTATTAAGAACTGTTTCAGCAGCAAAAATGATACCATTTGACATCCATGAACACAAAACAGCACAGTCCTTGGGAAAATGAGATTTATAGATATCTCAAGCAAGTTGTCACCACTTATTCCCAGCCTGAGTAAAGGGAAAACCAAAAACTGCCTTCCTGCTTTAGTGCTTACTACTAAGCAGAGCTCATTAAAAAACCTGAACTCTGCAGTCTGTCTCATTTTGACCTTGCAAATTGCCATCAGAGATTAACTCATACTACCTTCAGCCTTAAAATTTCATCATTTTTTGCTCTTCGTTCTTCATTCAGTTCATGCACAAGGTGCTCCAGATTTATTGCAGAGGCCCTTCGATCAGCTATTTCTTGCTCGTGAGTTTCCAAAAGCTTGGCCAAATTCACATCAAAATTAGGAGGAGTTTTTGGACACTAGCAAGTAAAAAAAAAAACACAAACCACACAAACTATTAGTAAAGGACTGTTTTCCCTATGTATTGATTAATATATTATTATTGATTAGTGTTTTAATACTCCATTGGAGACCTAAGTTAATAAATTCCTGGCAGACAAATCATCAATAATTACAAACTATGTGAAAATGTTTCTCTCAAATGCCATACCTGAGGAAATGTTACTGAAGATGAGGCCAGAAAGCAATCTATTTGCTTTATTTTCAGTTCACATTCATTCTTCCTGTTCTCCAGTTCCTCTGTCGTTTTGTCTAACTATTAGACAGTAAGAATTAAGTAGCTCAGAATACACACAAAAATAGGAAACCAAACAGCACTCACATCTCTATTTTGAGCAAGCTTAAGTACACCACAAGTTATTTTAGATTATCAAAAACTTCATTTTCATAACTCTTCTATATTTAGTCAATCATTGTTAAACTTTCAATAGTTGTATGCAACAAGCATTTTTGAAAGCATCTATACATCTAACTACTTCGTAGTTCATCTGAATTTTATTCTTTTTAGTATTTGGTTTCCTTGCCTTGCTAACACAATCTACCTTTCAAAGGGCATGCTAACACAGAAAACCAAACCTATTATGAACTTGGTTGGCAAAGAGTTATAAACTATGTGAAAATGTTTCTCTCAAATGCCATACCTGAGGAAATGTTACTGAAGATGAGGCCAGAAAGCAATCTATTTGCTTTATTTTCAGTTCACGGCAAACATTACCAATCAAAACATGATTTGATACAAAGATTTTAGTGGTATAGATTTGATTAGTTTCCACAAGAGAATATGCTAGCTAGACAAGAGAACTCCTCTTTCAAAAAAATAACTTATTAGTGTCTTTGCCAACATAAATACATTACTTAGCACTATGACAGCTGTGACAACTAGAGTTAAAATTTGAACAGAGGTTTAACATAGCTATTTAGTGTGCAGCAGCTCCAAACCACTGAGCTCAACAGTTATCTCTGCTGCATAATGATACTGTTCATGGGTGAGGGTTAACCAGAGGAAAAAGCAATCCCCTAGGTTATACTGCTGATAACCTGAGGTTGCTCTGCTTTTATAGGTACTGATAATTTTACTCTGCTATCAGAGTAAACGTTTTCATGATCTCTAGACAACATTTCCAAAACATTAAGTTACCTAATCTTTGTTCAGAAGTTTTTGAACTACTACTTTCCTTTTACAAGAAAGAGCATTTCTTTTCACCCAGAGCACTATGTACCAGATGCTCTAAAATGACACATGAAACCTTTTTCAGAAGCTACAATTGACTACAGCTCCCTCTCAATGAGCTACCTTTGAAAATTTCTTTGTTTTACCTGTTCTCTGAGTTCCTGGATTATAGCTTCTTTCTTTGCTATGTCTTCCTGTGCACACCGGAGCAATGCATCGTGTTTCTTAGAGGCCTCTGTCAGACTTATCAGCTGATCAGCAGTATGATGCAATTCTTCACACAGAAGGTCCCTCTATTTTAAGTTGTTAGATGAATAAAAAAAGAAATGTTTAAGTTATTGCTCTAAGTCAGTTCTTTCAAGGTGTTTTGTCATTGGTGCCAAGACTGTTAACAGCTACAAGCATCTCCCTTTTCCTTCTACTTTTTCATCATGAATTGTAGCAAGCATTCAACTATAAATTTATTTTAGCATGTTTTCATATCCTTGGTCTTGGTTGCAGAACAAAAATGAGAACTTTTCCACTTTTCCCCAGTATAGTGACAATTAAGATTCTAGTGGAAGATCTTTGGAATTAATCACTATTTTAAAATATAATATGTACTTAAAAAGAAACAAAAAAAGAATGTATAGATTTTAATCCACGCTGAAGTGATTACAGCTTTTTTTAGTGCACTGATATTTCACAGATACCTTTGGATTTATTCTAGGATCTATACTCCCATCTCATCTGATGGGGTGTCATACCTAAACAAGATATGTTAACACATAATTTAGTATTTTAAATGCCACCTCAGGTTAGTTCTTCCTGTCCAGTTAAGAAAGTATGAAGAAATTAGTAACTGAAGTATAAAGTAAAAGAGAAACACTGTAATTTTATCAGGAGCCAGATATACCCAAAGATAACACTGAAACAGAAACTGGCACTTAAGTTTAAAAAAGCCAAAACCCCCGAAGTGATCCATTTGCCAGACAACTCAGCTTTAGGTTTCAGAATGTCACTTTTAGATATGATTATAAATAAACATAGTCTGTTTATTTTAAAACAGATTTCCATTATGTTTAATGTCCTTTGAGAAACACACACCTCCCTGGAAGACATAATTGGTGCTATCTGATTGGACTAGCAAATCTAATCACAGATTATCTTATAGAAATTACACGTAAGGAGGTGCTGGTGTTTTTGACTGATGGACATATTCAATGAAATAATGGTGACAGCAGAAATAGAAAAGACAGAGTTAAAGAAAGATATAATATTAAAATGCAAAACCACATTTGAATGAAATGTGTGCCCTAGATCTGTTTCCAGCAGGTGGAGCTTTTAGTTAAAATTATGAGTAAAGAAAGATATTACTGAATATAGTGCAGTGGGGGAAGAAACACTGTAGAACATAATATATTCTTCTATCTATTTTAATTTCTCAGCTGCATCATCTAAAGCTGCCACTAAATTCAGCTGATGATTCCTTAGTGGCCTTAACAAAATTAAACCAGGCTCTTAGCATAGGCTTTCATGAAGTAGCTTATAAAATATTTATGTCAAGTAACGTGATAATTTAACAGAATTTGTCAAGTATCTCATTCATTTATATTCATAAAATTCTTTTAAGAACAGCTTAACTAGTTATAGTTTGAACAAAAATGAGGTTAAGTTTTACATGAGCATTTCAAGCAAAACCACATCCAATTGGTCTAGTTGAACAAATAATCATAAGACACCAACATTAACGTTTTTACCTCAATGTTATCAGCTATTTCTCTTCCTTCCAAGGCTTCCTTCAGTTCTTCAATCTTCTTTTCCTGATCTTGTATGATTCCCTTGCTTTCTTCTTTTGCAGCCAGAACAATATTATACTTGTACTACAAAAAGCATTCAATAGATTTTAAATATTTTAGAAAAACATGTTATCAGGTAAAGATGACAAACATAAGACAAATAAATGTTCATCACAAATCTTATGATGACAACTACATTTAGAAATTAGTGTCAATGACTAAAACCAGAATGATATATCTAACTTGCTAAATTATACAATCTGTTTGTAGAGATTAGTTGTGAGAATGATACAAAAAGATTAACGTGAATTAGTCACCACAATACATATTACCCACAAAAACCATAATTAAAGAGATAGCCATATTTAGAAATCTATCTCATCAACATTTTTCTATACTCTTTTGAATTCACAGTTCACACAAAATATTATGTAAAGTATTCTGTTGGTTGCTCTATCAGTTTGCAAACCAGACCTATTTTAATAAAGCAGAGGCATCATATTTATTCATAGTTATTCAAATACACAGTTTTAGATCTTTATATTTGTTTTCATATGTAGAACATAGTAATATCAACAACATAAAAATTCACTCCATCAAAAATGAATTTAAGATTCAGCTTTCATTGTTGAGGTCTTAAATTGCCAATTTCTGAGAAAATCTAAATGTGACTGTCAGTTGAGTGGAGTTTACAGGATGTGAATAGGTCCCTTTAGAGACACAGCTTTTTACCCACCACATGGAAAGGGTTCAGTTTTTGAGACAGCCTTAGGCATAAAATGTTCAGAAGATTTCAAGATGTCAAAACAAAGAAGTTTCCTTCTAAAACACTACAATAAGTTATACTGTTTGAGACCCCTGATAAGACATGTCATTGCCTCCCATTTCTAAAGAACGATATCGTGTCCTTCAAAATGACAGAACATACATTTATATCCTCGAGCTCTCTTGTCAGTCCATCTATGGACTCAGTCTTATGATTAATTGAAGACCTCAGCTCCTGGATCTGTCTCATCAAGTCAGTTACAACTTCCTGCAACATAAAAAAATTAATCCTGATAAAATACATATAAAATCCATATAATGTATTACTTGGGTTTTTTTGGTATATAATTTGTCATTCCCAAACTTCAACCAATCAGGTGAAAATGAGTCCTCAAATTGCACATGTAAAGAATAAACAGAAAATTCATCGCTAAATCACTGGCTTTTGTTCTAAGCACTTAAAGAACTAAATAACCTGCAGTGTTCATAAGAAGAAGAGACTGGCCTGCTGATTTAGTCTTAGGCTGTAATGGGTTATTAATAGGAGAACAGAACTACTATAATTTAAGAATTTCTATAATTTACGTTTGTAATGGAAAAAGGCACATTCAAGAAACACCACAGCATGGACCATACCAGGTGATTCTGACCTTATGCATGTCAGATTTTTGGGTTTATGATGGAAAAAGCAATACTTACCATTGCATCACGCCAGGTAGTAAATGCACAGTGTGATTTCTTATGCCTGATTTACAGACAGCACATATGCTTGCACTAGGGGAACTCAGCCTATTTAAGCTTTCATACTGCAACAGTCTTTACATAAAGAAGTGCTTTGATTTTATTAATAAAGATAATGTGACTCACAGTCTTACAACAGCTTTCTTACCTTTTCCATCTGCCCATTACAACAGAGCCCTGACTAGAAGGCTCTATTAATCATCTGGGGAATTATGCATTGTTTAGGCATTGAATGTTTTGTCCAGTAGACAGTTTTACCTTCATTTTTTTTTGTTTAACCTTCAGTCAACTTGTCTTTTCTCTGAATGCCAACCAGTTTCCTACCTCCCTGCAAAGTTCATGCTAGGATTTATTTTACCTGGCTATATAGCCAGGATTGCCTAAAAGCACAAATTACTAAGCAGTACAGGAAGGCTCTGTTCTTTCATCTCTACTACAGAACATAGTTACCCACAAGACTGTGTATCAGTAACAGAAATAAGCCCAAACCTTATCTGTGCTGTTTGTCTTCTTCAAAGAAGCAATAGTCTCTTCAGCAGCAGCCAGCTCCTGTTCCAGCATCCTCAGTTTTGCTTCCTAGAGGAAAAAATATTTGTGAAGAAATGTCTTCACTACCTTTGGTGTGTTTTATAAAGCATCAAGTCACAAAAAAAAAAAAGGAAGTAAGTTGTTAAGCTTACCTAAAAAATTAACCAGTAGCTTAACAAAACAGTATGTACCCTGAACACTCTACATTTTATTTTGCTGGTATACAACCTAACAGTCAGTACCCCAGAGAAATTGTTATTAATGCCCAAGAAAAGCCATGAACACACAATTCACATATTCAAATCTGCTGTTGTACCTGCTGCTCACACCGTGTCACCATTTCTGAAAATGGTTTCTCCACCTGTCCTTTTTCAAGTACTTTCAAGAGCTCCCTGGTGAATAAAAACGTGTTTTGGTTATATTTCTCACTAGAAATGTAAGAGAACTTTAAGAAGAACAAAGTGATAGGAGTTTATTCTATTTGCATTTAATTTTTTTAAGAGTTCTTCAGTTATCACATTCTCAGAGCAATGACTCATACTTTAGTTACTAGCCTTACACTGCTATAAGTGGCAGAATTTAATCTTTGACATGAAAAACTATACAATGAAATTACTTCAAATGAAAATGAACTGCTGTTCTGATTTGGTTAAAATAAAAAACCCATCTGAAGAAAAACACCCCTACAAATGGGATCCCCATCTGAATACGAGGTCAGATGAAAATAAACCCCACTGCTAATTAAAACTTACTTTGAATTGTTTTCTTTGTCTTCTTGTAATTGTAATGTTAGTTTTTCATTATGTTCTTTTTCTGTTTTCAGAAGCTGCAAAAGGTTCTAGAATATCAAAATATATGTTTGCTGTAAGAAGCTACAATATAAGGTCTCTAGAGCAACCTAAAACAAAATAAAAATCTAAACAAATTCTTAAGATGAATGAAAAAAACCAACCACCCCACAAAACCTTAATTAGAAACTGGAAGATCTTTAGTTTGTCCTGAACTTCCTGAAGAAGTTCAAAAGTAAACCCTGTTCTATATTAATTGCATCTTTTCACCTGCCATTTATAATAATTTCATACTGCTATGATGATCCTCAATATCCAAGGCTGTGAAGGGAAAAATTAGAATTTTCAATTGTAGGTTAATTTGGGGGAATTTTGAAATTCCGTTATTTGTTCAAAATATTGAAATATATGAAATTTAAACAAATAATATTCAATCTGTCAGCATTCTTTTAACGCAAATAAGGAAAATTTATATCAAACTTGCCAAGCAGGCACCACATACCCTGCAGAAATGCAGGCAAAATTATTTGCAAAAGCCCTTGAGCAATCTTGCTGCTGTTTTGAAGTCACTGAAGTCTGACAGGCTTTCAAGGACAGCATCAACTAAATTGCAGGACAGTGATCCACCACAAGTCATAGATCATTTTAACAAGATCACATCCACTATGAAAATTTTTAAGAAACTGCTTTGTAAAGATAGAATAATTAGGCTAGTCTTAGCTAGCCCTGAGATAAAAGGTCATCTCAGCATTTCAATGTCAGAATTCTTTTCCAAAGAAGCTTCTTTTTCCTTTACTTATTAACTCATCTCCCTCAACATTTCCAGAGCAATCTCTTCAGCCTAAAATCTTAATAGTCATGATGCTGTTGGATATTTCTGATAGCCTGCAGTTGCAAAAATTTTGCACTAAGTTTGGAAAAAGAATTTGGGTACATCTTCCAAATGAAATCACCAAGAAACCTATTACTACTGTGAAATGTTATCAGTGATACAATAATAGGAATTAATCAATCTGGGTTCTGTATAATCAAGTCCTTTAAAATCCTCAACTGTCTTACACAAAGCTCAGTTTTCATTGCTTCTGCTTCTTGCTTCCTGTCCTCAAGTTGTTGCTTCAGCTGGTCCGTCTCAAACTTGGCTACCTCCTGCAAATTGTCGTAGTCATCCTGCAGGCTTGCCTTTTCTTCAAGAACCTTTTCATGTTCTAGCCTTCATAAAAGAAACCCAGACCAAAAAATCTAGTAAGGTTTGGTGTCCTTATGAAAATACTCCAATCAACTGTACTTTAAAATATTCAAATAATATACAGAGAGAAAGAATACTCTCCAAACAACCAGAGCATTTCATTTCAGTTCCAGGTTCCTGATCTTACAATGCCTCACTCAAAAAATTACTTCAGCTAAGATGTGACGTGCTATTAATGCAAAATGTAGTTAAGGTTTCCAGGAACAAAAATCAAACCAAAACATAAAACCAAAGCACAACAAAATAAACTAAACAAAACAGCAACAAAACCCAACATAACTAAATCATATTAGTAATTAAAAACCATACTGATTATCATCTCCTGATAATAATGGCAATTATTGCAGACAAGGATATGAGCTTTTCTGGCTTTGATACTCAAACTTCAGTTATTTTTTATTATTTCTTTCTGCTTGTATTTTTAGAGCAGCATCATTATGTCATCTGCTTCATGTACCAGACTGATAAACTGTCCACTTAATGTTTGGAGAGCAGCAAGTTTATAGATATATCCTATTTAATGAGAAAATTATATAGGAAAGCAAAATGAAGGCAGGCACATTTTGTTTTCTTTCTAATAATTCCACCGTATTTCCTGAAATAGGTATGAAAGAACTGAGCAAAAAAATTCCAAACAACCCAAACAAATACCCTCCCCATAACAAACAAATAAACAAACAAGCAAAGGACAAACACAAAACAACAACTTTAAAGAAAACTTGTAAAGCTGAAGTTCACATACAGGAGAGGATGACTAAATCACTGGATGCATCCAGAAGGGATGACAAGGCATTGTACTGAACTGCCAACATACCTGACACTGTCCAGCTGGAACTGTACTTCCATATGTCTACCAGAAAGCTGACTTATTTCTTTCTCTTGCTTTTCCCTAAAGGCATTATATTCCAGTTTTACAGCAGACAGCTCCTTGTCTGCAGACTGCAGGACAATGCGCAAGTCATGGACTTCACTTTTTAATACTGTCAAAAAAAACCCAAATAATTTACATGTTATTTGGAAAACTGTGCTAGATATAGAACACAAAATGCTACAGAACCTGCTGGAAAAGTCTCACAAATCTCTGCACGTTTTCAGTGGAATTAATCTCAAAAGGCAAACACAAAAAGGCTTCGTGAATGGAAAAAAGGTCATCGAAACACTGACTTTAAGAAGTAAAGGTGAATCAAAAAATACTCTAGACAATATCACTGTAATTTCCATAGACAGAGGTTTTATCCTTTATTTTTATTTTATATTGTCTTTTTAAATACTGTATCTTGTACCTCCTTCACATTCAGACTAAAGACAGAACCATTTTGAATATTGTATACTGTGCAAGATTAGACAAAGATGATCTGCAAGTATTAAAGATTGCTTTCATTATTAAAAAAAAAAAAAAGAAAATCAAAGCAGTATGTCTAACAACCCAAATATTGACTCAGCATGTGCTATTGTTGATTTAAAAGAGTACAACTTTTATGAAGTTTAAGTATTACAAAGACTTACTATCAGCCTTGTTTTGACTTTCTTGAAGCTGCTTTTCAAGTGATTTTATCTGTTCAAGGAGCTCCTGGCGCTCTTTACTCCGGTCATGCCTTTCAGATGAAAGAAGCTTGAAAAGAAAAGTAAATTTTTTTAAATAGAAGCAAGTGTAGGAGTGGGTAAGTCACACACTGTAACAATAATATAATCATATATTAAAGCATTACATCAACTGATTATAAGCATGTTTTTCTTTAAATTTAGTTTTTGGTGACACTTAAGTCCCTCAAAGTCCAAGGAAGAAAATAGTTTATATAACTGAAGACATTACCTTAGCTAAAAAGTTCATTTAAAAGGAACCCACAGCTTAGGTGCTGATATGACAGAAGTGAGACTGATCTGGAAAGAATATAGGCCTTATTTCCTTTTCTATGATAAATCAACCCTAGCAATTAAACAAGACTTGCATATATTTCATAGGTAGTTCCAAATGCATTTTTGGCATTCCAAAGTTTAAAATTTCCTTGTTACTATTGTAATCCAGAAATCACAAAGTTGGCTAAACTCAACCACAACAGTGTTTATTTGCTTATATTTATGATCAAGCAAGCTCAGATTCACGAGATTTAAACATCAAAACCAAACTCAAAACTGCTGTGTTATGTTAAATGAACCTTTTCTGCTCACTAACTCTGGGGGGTTGAGATTAGATGACCTTCAAACCAAACTATTCCATGATTTCAAGTCCTTGTCTTCCTGCACAGCCCTGAGTTATGATGCTATGTAAATTTGTCAAAATGCAAGTAACACTCCAAGACCTCACCAGACAACACAGCAGTATGATTGTACAATAGTTACATGAGCCCTCTATTACATTGTTCTCTCACCTCCTGTATTTGTGCAGAGTGATGCTCCAGTTTATTAATATGCTGCTGGAGTTTAATATTCTTGCTTTCCTCTTCATCCAGCTTTGTCTGCATTGTGCTCAGTTGCTCCTGTGACACAACAGACACTTAGAATTAGAGCACCCATCTTGCACTTTTTTTCACGTGCCATATGGCAGTCTGTGCATATTAAATATAAAAAGTCAACAAGTTTCTATTTTTATGACCTGAACCAACAGAAAACAGAACACTCAAAAATAAACTGGTATCTTAAGTAGCTGATTTCTCCTATTTCTAACTTAACTGCCAAAACACAAGAAAATACATCAGTGAATACAAGGACTGAAACCAATAAACACGTAGTTTTCAGACATGTTTATCTTGGAAAAATAAGGCTTTAAAAAGAAATTATTCAAAACATACACTAGTTAAACTCCTTACAGGATCTCTGCACTACGGTAAGCATCAAAGAGGGGTTTTGGCTGTTGTGCCAGGGTTTTACATGCACTGAAGTTTGTTCCAGCTTCTATAGAGTAGTTCAGATAAATTTGTAGTGCTCTTCTAGGTGACATAAGACCTTCCCTGCCCACTAGAAAAGATACAAAACAATGTATAATGGTGGACAAGCATTATTTGGCATTATTATTTCTTCAAATAATGCAGTATTATATATTAAGCTTGTGTATTGTTCCAAATGTACCTGTCAGCTTATAAAGAGGACTCCTAAGAGACAAGTTATCACGTTTAAATAGAAAAAAGTATGAACAACCTGCAATAAACTATTTATGATATTTAACCCTCAAATCACTTTCAGTATTTTTGTTGTAAATCCTCTTTCAAGTACAATTATATAGAGAACTGTTTAGTATTAAGTATTAATGAGGGGCTTCAGTTTCCCATACAAATTAAAATGCACTTGGTGTGGGGCAAATTTCATGGCAAAGCCTGCTTTATATTAAAGTTGCACATACATTTCACTTTTTATTCAGAACATTCACCTGTGCCACTTTGAGCTCCTCAGCAATGGCTTCACATGCTTGTTCACTCATCTCTGGAGGAACTGGCTCTTTTAGAATGTCATCCATCATCTCTTCAGAATGCTGAAAATCTTCAAAATTATAATCTGGGCTTATTCGTGGCACAAGGCGAGATCTTAGCTGGTAAGCCTTAGTTGGAGTGGTTATGCTCTGTTACAAAGATTATAAAACAGTCTTTATTTTAACTGTAAAATGAAATAAAAACTTTGTCTGGTATTGTATTTCTTAATTCTGTAAGCAGAATAATGAAATAAAATGCTTGAAGTGGCTAGTTCTGAATTACTATTACTTCTTCAGGTTTGTCATCTGATGACCATAGCAGTCACTCGGTTAATACTCCAGAACAAAAAGTAGCCTATTTGGTTCATCACACATAGACAACATTCCAGAAAACTAGTTAGGCTAAGGAATCACACAAATGACAGTCTGTACTCTTGTACAACTCAGGACTAAGTATGTGTGGCCTTAAACTTATTCTCATACCTTAAGACTTTCTCTGTGTAGCTTATGTAGCTGAGAGACTTCTCGGCGCTTGTGTGCTTTGGTTGCCTCCAGAATGTTTTCAAGATGCTGGTTTGCTTTCTGAAGGGATTGAAGCTCTGATTCCAGTTCCATCTGTTTTTTCCTGTTTAGGAAGTATTTTGCTACTGTCAAAACTACTCCAAGGGAATGCCTGCCTATCAGTAAGGCTATGCTCCAGTATTGCCAATGAGCAAACTGCAGCTGAACTTTTACCCAAACACTGAAATGCATTATTTTGAGAAGAAAGTCACCACTGCTGTATTAAAAAGTAAAAATAACGTATAAAAAATTAAAAAGCTAAGCAGCTTATTTGTGCCTGCATAATGAAGCAAGCAGATGGATAACTAAACATGTCAGAAAAAAAATCCATTACATGGTAAGAAATAAGCTGAGAGCGCTGCATATCCTTTTATGAGAAAGTGATATCACCCATACCAATTTGGTTTTAAGCTTTAAAAATGTTATCCAGTTATATGAGAAGTCTGAACTGGAGCTTGCCAGGATTAAAGAAAATCCTTTAAAGAGTTGGAGTTTTTTTTGAAAGTGCTGCTCTGTTAAGATTATTTTGCCCTCTAAGAGTACTTCAACTGAAACCTAACAGTTGAGCAGAAATTTAGGAATAATTTTCACTAGGTATTTTGCAGAGCTACACGCTGTTAGTGTGATAGTTGCTATTACTGTCATAATGATAGGGTCAAAGTCTATAGACAAATGGAAACATACTGTTTCATCTCTTGGCAGTTTAATGCAGTCATTTTCCCTCATGCTCTTGGCATCTGCAGCAAAACTTAACGAACAGAGTAGATCTTTAGTTCTGACTGCAAATGGGCAGCAGAAAAATTAGCATACGTTGTTTTTGTGAAATTGCTATTTTACCCTTCTTTCATTCAGTTACAGCATATGTATTCAGTTACACCTGTATGTAAAGTTTGAGTTACTCTGAAACTGGAAGCAAGTTTAAATTTAGTGAAACTTAGTGACTCCAGGGGCTGAAAACCACATTTCTGTTTGCCTGCACTCCACTAAGAAAACGTTGATAATAAAATGCATACATACTACTGAGAAAGCAAAACATTCACAAAACATGGAATACATAAAATAGAAATCTATTTGATGGGCAGAAAAACAAAGTAATCAGTATATAGAAATATAAACAGACTACTGCAATTAATGATATGGAACAATTGATGGAGTGCTGAATTGCTAACCTCAGTAGATCGTAATACTATTATTTATAAATTTAATAGGATTTGCTACCCAGAAATCTAACAATAAAAATACAGATTTGTACAATTGCCTAAAAAAGCAAAAAGGATATTAAAAGCTACTTTGAAAAAATAATAGCTAGCAGGGAGGCAAATTTGTGTCTGATTCTTTTAGAATTACACTCTAATTTCACTGAAATCAACAGAAAGCAATATTCTTAGGTACAATTGAAATAAATTTAAAAATCAGGTCCCTTTTGCCTTCCAGGTTTGCATCACATTTGCTGAAAATGCTATTTTTCTTTTATCTGCAGTTACAAGATCTGAATTTTTTCACAAATGGGGTAATGAAGTGAAGTCATGTATTATTCACATGCATATGAACACTGAAGGTATTAGTGAGGCCATTCCCATTATCTTGTGCTGCCCTCCAGGAGAACAATGACAGTAAATTCTTTACTACATTAATAAGGGCAAAGTAGACCCGTACCTCATGTTTAGATGCCAAAGCAAATGCATATAAATGTACTACTGACACCATGTTTTTGCTCTGATTTGAATTAAACCTTTGTTTCCATAATACGTCTCAAGATAACAGTTTTTATTGCCTTCTTAAAAATCTTTGAAATTGAATGAAAAGTGAACCAACAGGTCAGCCAGTTTTCTGGAGTGCTTGGATTCTACATTTATGGTGACTCAAACTTGCAGACTTATATTAAAACCTACAGCTGCTCAAGAACAAACACCCAAATACCCCTCTCCTTCTCCCCTACCCCATCAACTCCTGTCAGTGCCTCCACCTGTAATATTTCAGTTACTGAAAGGCATTTATTTGCTCTACATGGAAATGAAGCCAAACTCTCCCAGTGCTGTTAAGCAGGTAACTACCAGAATTAAAGGGTATGTCCACCTCCTGCATGGTGTGAAGCCTTTTTCAGCATCTTACTATCAAGACTGGCTTTGGAAAAGACAAAGAAACCTGCAGCAGTGCAGACGTACCTTCAGATTTAATTATGGTTGTTCCCTAGTCTGGGAATAACTGAGTTCAACAGGAACACACCCTGTGTGTGCATGCCATTAAACTTAAACTGGCCCTTCCTTACATGCAAAGAACAAGCCTAGTCGGTATAATCAGGATCTGAGTCTTTCGAAAATCAAAATGAATAATGACTCAAAACCCATTTAATTACAGATATTTCAATACTGTTTTGTCTCACTTGGTTAACTCTTTAAATTCTTCGTATTCTTGCTTTGAAGTTGCCAGTTCAGCTTGGGTCTGCAGCAGACGAGCTTTCAGCCTTTCGACAGCTGCCAGCGAGTTGCCTTCCGCTGACGTGGTGGCAGAATATAAGCGGTGACCTAAAGAACAAACATAGACCCTCTGAAATCACACAGCAGCTCAAAAACCTCAAGTTTTACTAAAATGAAAGTGTTTGTGGGCTTTTGAACAGCACAGCAGCAACTGAGATTGACAAAAATAGCTATTGGCAACAGTCCACATGAAAGCCAGTATTAATTAATATTACTGCAGTCTTCATGATAACGAAGGACCACAAAATGAGATTATAGATGAGTTTCACATGATGCAAATCAAAATTCCCTATTGCTTGAAGACCAACATTAATACAATCAAATAAAATTGTTTTATCAGTCTTCAGGTACCACTTGGAGGAAGGCAAAAATACATCAAGACAGACATTTTCAACATGCTGCACACAGCAGAAACACAATAAGCATATTTAGCTGGAAAACATTAGCATTTTTTTACCTCCAGTACTTTTCTCTGTGGCTGAAGCTTCCAAAAAAGCTTTTTCTAGCTCTGCAATGGTCTGAGCATCAATTTCTTGGGCCTTTTTAACTGACTGCAAAGAACGAAGTTTTTTATTCTCCTCTCTGAGATTGTGGTTCTCCATGGCGTACTTTGCAATTCGTGGGTGTTGTTCCATCTGTGGTAATCAATATTTTATTCAACATTTTTTATTTTCCAGACAATGCTGTAGCTACCTAGCTGTTACTCTACTACCTTCAATAACTATTAAATTGTAATAGAAAAGGAAAAGAGGTGCTCCCTGCAGTGGTTACAAGTACTCAATTTTTCTTTCTTAATTTTCTCACTACATAGGAATATACTCTGAAGACAGCAAATTTACATCTTATGTGTTTACTCTTTTAGTGGTAATAAAGCAGTAGAATGCTTTTTTTGCTGCTCTCAGTACCCTTTTCCATTTTAACTTTCAACTTTGGCTGTCTTAACTCTATCCTTGCAAGCCATAGTAGTGTTTCTGCAATCAATAAAGCACTGTCCTAAACTTAATTTCTTTTCCTCCTTCCTTTCCATTGAAGCTCAATTAAGAGTTACAGATTTATGCTACTCTGCCAAGACATGTACTCCTTTTCTCTACTTGTGCTTGGAATAAATTGTTTTTCAATAATTTGCCTTCTCTCTTGGGTTTCTTTGTTCTTCAAAACTGCCTCACAAATGATACCACACCTACCAGACACCTGAATAACCCAAAGCTGTTCTTCAAACAGCTACAGGATCACATCACCCTTTATATGCCCATCTGGCAGGTGTATTATCCTTCAAAAACCTGCTGCATTGTTGGCATCCTGCTGTCTTTCCCTTTCAAGTGATGCCATAGATCTTGAAGCCTCCCACAGGAATAAGGATTTGTGATTTGGAGACTTCCTTGAGTTGCTGAAAAGAAACTTGCTCTTCTGTCTAACCCAGATCAGGTGGCCTGTGGCAAGCTCCCACCATGACATCCTTACTAAACTCTCCTCTTATGCAAACTCAAGCTCTAAACCCAGCCATTGTCTCTTCCACAGGGAAATCCTATGTGTTTGAGATGCTTCTATAAGAGAACTCACCACCCATCCTCTGCTTTTCTGCCTGACTTTTTAGGAAAGTCTGTATTCACCCACCACAGGACTAGAATGTGTGAGCTATCTCACAAAAACAATTGTTCCAGAAAAGAAAAACCAAAGACTTTACCTGTTCTCTGAGTATCTGCACTTCCTCCCTCAAGTCACTGAGGAGATCATCTTGCTCTTTTGGCAATAAAATTCCACCAGCTTCTTTATGTAATCTCTCCAACCGAACAATATGGTCTTCCCGGAACTTAACTATCATTTTATTGGACTGAACAAATTTTTCCTTCTTGGTACACAGTTCTTCTAGCTGCGCAACTTTTTCTAATAAATTCTTCGAAAGTACGTATACAGATGAGTGAATTTTTAAGATGCACATCTTACATACATATGCACAGGCAGACAAATTGTGCAAAATCTCAGTTAACAGTAATTTTGTAAATACACAGACTACCATTTGCAGTAGATCTGTAGACAGCAACAGCTAATACCACGAACTCAAATTAGTCAACATGTTGCAAAAGTTGTACTTAGAAACTCCAATATGATCTAGTAGAATAAGTATTCTGTAAAGCACCTCAGATGCACATCACTAGAGTGTCTGTTTCAGGTAATTTTCTTTAGAAAAAGTAAAAATCCATTTTGGCTGTTTCAGCACTACACCATGACCAAAGAACAATAAAATGAGAATGACTGGGACGTTTGCTTCAAAAAACACACTGTTGATTAAAACACTCAAAATTAAGTGAAACAGAAGCTTGTTCATTTTTTTTTTAATTAGAAAATCCCAATAAATCCCCCATTCCTTAAAATTAAATATACTATTAAAGCTATTGAATGGCTTGTCAGAATTTGAAAGACAGAATAGAAACAGAATTACTTGGGTTGGAAAAGACTTCTAGGATCATCAAATCCAACCATTAATCCACCACTGCCAGGTTCACCACTAAACCATTGTCCTTAAGCACTATAGTCAAATGACATTTAAGGTGGCATTTAAGTTCCCTTGTTACCAAACCTTGTTATCTTTGTACAGAGTATTTTTATTCAAAACCAAGGAAAATCATTAAGGGAGTCAGCTTCAATATGCTCACTAGTCTATTGCCAGAAAATACACTGAATACACTTAGAAATATCAGTGCTTTCTTACCTTCTTTTCACCTTCTGATTTCTCCCAGAACAACATTGCTTCAAGAAAGTTGTTCATGTAATTTATGTTGTTCTTCCCTTTTTCAACAGCATCTGTAGGGGAAGTCAAAGAAACAAATGCCATATTTGATAAAATACCACTTAGCCAGGTTTTTCTACATATATAACATCACAATTGTGTAAAGTAAATTCAAATAAACTCTTTAAACAGTGTAATTCTTCCACAAAGATCATGTGCCATACCCAGAGTACACTGTTTAGACAGTAATTCCTAGTCACCTGCAAGTGCTGATAAAGAACAGAGCTAATTTACATAATTGAATAATTAACAAAGTTGTTCAAGCATTAAACAGTCTTGCAATGAACTTTAATAAAAGTAAAAGAATCAGTCTGTTCAGCTAAGCATATCTATATAATGCAAAATCCCTCTGAAATTAATTTGATAACACTAGGCCATTATTAGCATTATTAGTACAGTTAGTACATATTAAAAGTGGACTGGCTGGTTTATGGGAAGGAAATTTAGGAAAATAAGCTTAAATTATGTGGACAATTAGTGGCTTAATCCAGAAGGAAAGTGTCCACACAAGGGATTAAGAGGGTTTAATAATCCACTTAGAAATTAATTCAAAATAGCATTTCTAAATATTCTAATGTAGACAAGTCTACTTATTTATACTAATACTAATAATAATCACCGTAGTATCTGGGTGCATGATAGCTACATCATCATGATTTAATATATTTTAAAATGCCATCATATTTCTGAAGTACTTAGAAAGTAGACTTTGTATTTCTGTGATTGAGTATTACAAACAAATTAACTGCAAAGAGCAAACACAGCCCTGATATATTAGGTTCTTCTCAAAACTCCTCCTCAGTGTTTAAGCATCATCACTTCTTTTCCCTCAGAACTCTATCATGGGCCTAAACATTGAGCCCTCTGTCAATATTTGTATATTTATGAACCATGATTGAGTGTCCTACCTCATCTCTAACTTGTTTTTACTGGTTAAACATGCATGCTAACAGAGAGTACTTTTTCCTTAGGAAAACTGATGCTTTATATTGGGCAATGCTTTCTAACTTCTGTCGTAATTTGTCCTGCATGTATCTTCTATTTCTTGGCAAGGTCAGGAGAGACTTGACTCTCAAAACCAGTAAGAGTTACAAGACCAACTTTACGACCTTGCAATCAAACATTATCAAGTAGCACATTTCAGTGAGAAACATACTAGGAAGCTCTGCTGAGATTGGTATTGCAGATAAAATGGCCTAGTGAGAAGCTTATGGAAGATTACCTAAAACCTCTATTTCCATCTTACATTGAAATCAAACATCTGTTGAAAGTAAGCATTCCTCTTAGGCTCTTCTGGAAGGTGCAAAAAGGGGAAGAGAGGGGAAAAAAAATCCAGCCCCAAGCTTAAAAGGAACACAGCCTTCCCTCTGACTTAAATGTATAAGGAATCACATGCAAACTTTTGGTTACTTAGAGGATTAGGCAGCATATCTCTTAAGAAGAATATCTAGGTATCATATAGTAAAAACCATAGTCCAGTACCCAAACTTATGAGGAAGAAAATAAAACCACGTTATACATTTCTGCAAGGTAGCAGATACAAGTACAGGAAATATGATCCATAAGGAAAATGTGACCCCTTGTAGGACAGTCCCTACAAAAATATTAATTGTTCAGAAACTTAATAAAGGCTCTCAACCTTCTAGGCTACAGAAGTAGCAAATTCTCCCTCACCTCCAGCTCTTACCTTGTGATACAGAAATACTGCTCACAGATGGCACTGAAGTAAGTTGAGCAAGCTGCTCTTTCAACTTCTTGACCTCAGCTTGCAGCTGGCTCACATTTCCTTGTGTATCTTCATTTACTACAGCCTTTTATAAAAAAGAGACAATTAGGAAAAGATATAAATAAAAATCTTACGTGATAAGAGAAAACTCTAAGAATGCAACTCAGAAAGATTACTTAGAACTCTTTCCATCTTAGAGGAAGAATTCATGGGAAAAGCAAAGTTCTATTTACTGAGAAACCAGCAAGTTGCACTTCAGATGGAATTAGAAGTTAAAAAATGCAAAGTTTTCTGCAGAATTTTGTCTGGACCTTCTTCACCAACAAAACAGTATACATCAGAGACAGTTTCAGCTAAATGCCAACATGTTTTTAAAAACATGAGAAATTACATTTTGGAGACTAGGATTAATATAAAACAAGTTAACAGAAACAGCATTGAATCAGAATGTTTTTTTTGACAATTTACATTTTTAGTGCAGATTTTGTTTTTACTTTTTTAATGAAGTGCTCTGAGAACAAGCTATTAGCAGCCATTAGTCTCCAGCTGTTGTCCTTTATTCCTAACGAAGAGCAAACAAGCCCTTTTCAAAAACGATTTGTCTTAAAAAAAAAACCCCAAGCAAATTTAGTGTTTTCAAATAAGCTAAGTTAAAGTACAGGAGTACTTCAGTGAAGCTACCTTGCTGGCAGATATATAAGTTAAATGACTAGTGTCTGTTGCAACAATAAAGACATTAAATAACTCTCTTACCTTGTTTTTAATCAACTTTGCTCGCTGAGCAAAGTTTAGAGTGGACAGTGTTTCACCAAAACACTTGGATCCTGGGTGAACGTTCGCGATTATACACGTTTTTGCATTGCCACCAAGAGAATCCTATTTAAAAACATGGAAGTTAGTTTTATTTGCATGCTTTTGGTGACAAAAGGAAGCCACCTCCTAAAAGATACTCTGTATCATTTTGAACAACTTGCAGAAAAAAATTCATTTTACAAATATCCACATAGAAGGAAAGTTCCTCATTTTATTTCAGATGTGTGTATGAAGGATATGATTGTAAATAAATTATTTGGGGGCTTCAAAACCCTGACTATATTGAGATACTTTCTTCATCTGAACAGCAGGGAGAGGAAAAAATTTTAAACAACTGCAAAAATAATTTTGGTAATTAGCAGATTAGTGGTCACACTACTTTTAACATCATCTGTTCATTGTTCCAACCTATATTCCTTCTAGTTGCAACTATCTAACAAACAAAATCACAACCCAACAGATTCTTCACCAAGGATATAAAAGGATCATCTGCCTTTTACATGCATATCTTCAGGTATTCTGTGCTGTTAAACAAGTAGCTCTCCAATCTCAGGAGAAGGCAGCACTTATAGCTAAAGACTAAGTGTCTGGTACTACAGAATAGTCCACAAGCATCAATGGAATTCTCTCTGTAGTAGTGAAGGTCATGTTTGTGGAATTGTTTGCAGTATAGACACCTCAAAAAAATAACCACTTAAAGTAACAGCTCACAAAGTTGTAATTCTCTTCCAATTTTTATGTATTTTGGGTTGCATTCGAAGAACATGATTCCTCAGAGTTTCATCAATCTACATAGAACTGGGACGGAACATTGAGAAATTTTGCTGGGATCACAATACTGTGTTGTAACACAAACACTGTATGTGTACAAATACTATATTATAATACAAAAATATACTACAGATATTCTTGTACTCTTCACAGAATTTTGGTGACTGCTGACATCCAACAAATCTTTGACTGCTTCTGTCTTTGTTTTTTGTTCATTTTGAAAAGAGCCTATAAGCTCTCAGGTAGGAGACTAAATTTAACTAACCTCTATCACCAGCCCTAAGCACACATAAGCTAATTCTGGACATCACATCAAATGTTTCAACACATCTCTAAATATAACACTTTGATACACATTATTTCCCACATTATAAAGATGAAAATGTGCTTTCTTTTTAATTAAATTTTCCAAATATGTATGTAGTAGGAACTTAAGAGAAATAAATAGATTTGTCTTCAGTTAACAGCAATTGATTGATTAGAAATCTGTTTAGTTTAAAAAGATAATTTTCAATCTTTTTTCCACTTGACCAATATTGAAACAACTTTATTGCACTGGAGTTCAGCTTTTTACAGTAAAAAAGCCCAATGAAATATTTTTTTCTACATCCCAAGTAGCAGATAAAATCCAGAGGATATATATTACCCGTAGCAGAAAAGTGAGCTTGGAATCCCGGTAACAAATGTGTCTCTGTTTGCCATTGCCCACATCAACAAGTGCTGTGATTACTTGGCCCAGGCAGCTTAGTGATCGATTGATGTTACCTGCTTCCTAAAAAAGAGGAGGGAACAAGAGTGAATGGATTTGGTGGATGAACAGGGCACTGCATCTGAAAGGAGAAGGATGCCACAGATACTACAAAACTAACCTTCAACCTCAGTCCTTCTGTATGGGTGTCTTTCTGCCTCTCAGATCCTGCCAAGTCTACCAGGTTGAGCAGGGAAGAACGAATGTTAACAACCTCATTGTTTTTCTCCATGGATTCCACTGTGATAGTGAAAACTGCATGTGATCTGGAGGATTCTCTGTTCATGGAGGTCGATGCTACACGACGGTTTCTCCAGCCCGTAGTTAATACCTAAGCATGAAAAAGACATCACAATTTCAACTGTGTCCATACAGGTGACATAAGCAGCCATAGGCACAATTCCATGCAATAGCTTTTAAAAATCTCAGTAACAGGGACTTTTTTTACTGTTTTCCAGTAGAAGTATTTTAAAAGCAAAATAGATATAGCTACAGTCAAGCATAGCAGCAGAACTTGTTATAATATTCACCTCTTTTCTTCAAAAGAGCCACTGCTGTTTGAAAGCACAACATACCCCATGCTGGTGTATGTTAGCAGTACACCAAATAATTAAAAAAATAATTTAAAGTCACACAAGTACTATGTGTATGTTTATCACTCATGGAGAAATGAATCTGACAATTCTGGAACACATGGAGCCCATTTAGCTGAAAATGTAGTTTTCTCTGGCTATTTCAGAGATGTGTAGGGCAAGCATTAGGGAAAGATTACTGTAATTGCCATTCAGATATTCCAAACTGCAAAACCTTTGATTTCTTACAGGTATGGGGTAGTCAGGAAGCATTGCCTTAAACCAGCTTTTTTTACACTGTGTTTTGAAGTAGGGAGATAGGGGGAGAAAGCATCACAGACAAAAAATGAGCAAAAACATGTGCTTTAATCCAAGAGGAATATTTACCAAGTAAGACTGAAGATGAATAGTCCATCATTAAAAAGTGCCAAAAAATACCTGGTATGCTTCAGCAGCAGATGACAACACCTGTTCAACAGCACCATCAACAAAGACTCCCTTCTTGATGTGTTCTCTGAGAAAGAGTCCAGCTGAAGCAGAATCTAGCAAGTCAAATATCTGTTCATTGTAGATTTCAATAAATGAGCATTTGCAGAGAAAACTCTTTCCACTGCCAGCCTGAAAAACACAGTGATTTACACTATAAACACATTGGTTTCATTAAGTCTGTCATTGTATGGCAGCAGGTCTCTTTTAACACATATCTAAAGCTATTAGATTGCATATATATTCTGCATGCTATACATTTCTGATGCCCAGGAGACAACCAACATCCAGAAACCTAGATGCATTTTTAGACTCAAAATATAAGCACACTTGTGTCTGAAGAAACTCTACTATCATTTGGTAGAGTATTAGATGCAAGCATTTTTCATTAATACATTTGAGGCAAGATGGCAATAATCTTGGTAAAACTTGGTGGCTGCACACCCAGTTTACCAACCTGAGCTAATCTTTACTGTGAGGCATTACTTTACTGCAATAGCAATTACAAAATAAACATACCTTTTCCTTTTCCCGCTCGATCAGAAAAAATAAGTATTCAAAGCTCCGTGGAATTACACCTCTCAGACTGTGAGTGAAATTATCAGAATCAGATGGTCCTAAAGAGATTTTTTAATTATAAAAGTAATTAATTAGTACTACTTGAGTAGTGGTTGACATGAGGAATACATCTCAAGACAAAAAAAAAAAAAAAAAAGAAACTACTAAAATATTATACTGTCATGCACTTACCCATCATAGTAAAGGTTTTTCCTGACCCAGTCTGGCCACTAACAAAAAGAAAAATAAAGCCAGATTAAACAGATTAAAGTTTATTCTGAATTTTTGATTAATCTGCATCTTTTAAGTAGAAGTCAAAGCTTAAAACAAGCAAACAAAAAATTTTCTAAACCAAAGATAAGGAGATAGAAGCAAGCTGAGAAATGAGTCAGCTAACAAGGTCTAAAATTGAACAGCAAATTTTACCAAGAAATCCCATTAGATAAATCCTGTTTTGTCTCCCCTATCACCCACCATTTTCTTCCTCATTTCTGTTGGAAAGGGAAGTTAGCATTAAAATGAAGGCTTTCAAATGTGCACATAAATTTGATTTTTGGGTCAATCTTTATGTCACTCAGTAGTACACATAAGGATATATTTGACTTAAAAAGTATTTTTTTCTTTTAGAGTTTTTTTTCTAATGTAGTTATTAATCATGCTAGAGAAACTTCAGGGCAACTTCATTTCATTTTTCCACATTTGTATATTATAAAAAAGTGGAGTTCATAGTTTTGCAAAAGCTGTGCTACACTAAAAAAACCAGTAAGGTTTTGATTAGACTAGCCCTTTAAGTCAGCATTTTCTGACCAAAGTGCTTCCTCAGTTTTCAAAATGAAAAAATNTTTGTATATTATAAAAAATTGGAGTTCATAGTTTTGCAAAAGCTGTGCTACACTAAAAAAAAAACCAGTAAGGTTTTGATTAGACTAGCCCTTTAAGTCAGCATTTTCTGACCAAAGTGCTTCCTCAGTTTTCAAAATGAAAAAATATTGAGTTAATATAATGATATTCATACTACTAGTGGATATATTTTTGCCTTAAAAATACTCTAAAAGTTAAAATTATCATTCATGAGTTTTCCCACAGGCAGCCAAGAGTCACTGAAGAGCTGAGCTGACCAAGTATCAAGTTAAAACAATTTTCATCCCATTTTACCATAGACATACTGAACACCACTAGCTTTCTCTTTAACAGTACAATGAAACTCCTACTTTTTAAGTAAATAATATGATTGAAATGAGTTTACATCCACATTATTAGCCTTAAATGTTAAAAGCATAACACCTACATACAGGTTCCTTCAAAAGAGGGGCAAGGAGTACCATCCAATACTGCAAGAACATTCCTTACTGTGCTGCAGTAAGGAAGCACTTTTCAAGTTTTCTGTAACATTGGGCAGGCTCTGGCTCTTAAAACTCCAACTACTTATTAGCACAATCTCCTTAAATGTCACCATTGCTATGAAATGACTGTAACTCACTTACTATGCAAAGATGGTTCCATTGTAGCCATTCATACAAGATTCAACTATGTTTTTAGCCACACTTGAGAACACAGACTCCTGGGGAAAAGGGAAAGAGAAGGCACTTGGCACCACCTGTTTCAGTATCCTTTATATCATTGTTTCCTACGCCATAACTTTATAGTACATAATAGATGCATTCCTTAAGGTTAGACATGTACCATGACCCCTGGAATTCTCACAGCAAAATGATACAACCTAAGTCTTTGTCACATAAATCACTCTTTCTGAAAACATTGTATTCCTTGATAAACTCAAAGAGAAATAATAAAATTCAGCATCATAGTAACAGCCTCCAAATACATAATAATAATTCTGATCCATTAGTTTTGATAATGTTATGCAGTTTATACCATCAGTAGGCCAGGTGCCTGTGACACTTACAAAATCTAGCTTTCAACATTTGCCACTGCACAATGGCACATTCAATATACCTGCACAATTTAGTCTCATCTATCTTCACATTTTCCTCTTAGATGTGGAAGAAAAGTCTAGCAACAAATAATAGTCTGTGGCAGGTGGGGGTTTGGGGGTTTTTTTTGTCTTTTTTACAAAAATTAAATGGAATTGTGAATCTTAGCAGAATTAAAATTATGACCAGAATATGAAACACAATATTATAGAAATCAAATTGAAGGATTTTCTTTCCACTATTACTTGTCCCACGTGAGCAATGCATCCATTTAAAAGGCAAAAGTATAAGAAGGAAATACAGTAAATAGAATATAAACTCCCAAGTTCCTTAAATAAAAATGTGCAGGGCAAGGAGTTGAACTTGATGATCCTTGTGAGTACCTTCCAACTCAGCATACTCTGTGAAATCACATTCTCATGTCACCTACTGGTTGCCTGTTAGTTTTATACATTTGTCTCAATAGGCAGATTTATTTTCTCTATGTAGTGTTACCATAATGTTTACAAACAAACCCCTCAATTTTAATTCAAACTCCAATTAAAAAAAATTACCAACCAAAAAAAACCAAATCACATCAAAACTGTTAAGAGAGCAGAATTTAGTGCAGCATTCTGAACTGTAACAATGTATTTCCAACCTGACTACTGCAAAAAATGAGACCTAATGCACTACATCTTCAGAAAGGCTTAGCATAGTAGTTGCCAAAACTTGGGTGAAAATCGCAGTAGTTATGAGATTCTGGAAATGATTACCTGTGTTGTTTCCATGTTTGCAACATAATCAAAAGTGAAGATCTTTGGCTCAGGCTTTGAATGCAGGCGGATGGTGTTTGATGAAAGGACAGATAAACACAGGCCGTGATCGCCATCCGCTAACGCGGTTCTGTCCGAAGGGGGACGCACCCTCACAAAAACTTTGATTGCATCACCTTCAACACTAAATAAATGTTTATGCATTAGATTACGTCCAAACAGATCAGCTGTCTGATAAAATTAAATCACAACAAAAAGATTAAGCATATGAAGTCTTACAAAGGTCTGTCTGAAAACCATACTACTTGTAGATGAAATCAATAAAGGTAAAAATGTGGCAGATTTAAAAAACAAAGAACATGCAGTTACATGCACTTTCTTGCTGTGACACTTAATTTTAGCTCTAAAAGAACACATTGCACAGTGAACATGAGATGCCCTTCTTACTCCTGGAGGTTTTAATGGACCAATGGATCAGATAATGCTACAGTCCAGCAAAAAAGTTGTTAGCATTTTTCTTTGGTGCTCTCAAGAAGGGGAAAAAGAATCAATTCTCTGTCAATTAATCAAATAAAGCATAGCAAGTGCCTGCATCTAAAACATCCCTAACCAATTTCATCACATTTATCAGATTTAATAAGTAACTGTGCATGACTTACATTAAGGCTCTGAAGAGTTCTGCCTTAAGTAACAATACACCCATAAAATAAAAAAGAATTAAATTCTTTTATGAAGTGGTAGCAAACTTGGATTTACTTTACTTCATTCTTTTCCGAAAGTTTTAGAAGGAGGGTGTTATAACTACTATTTTTGCTTTTGGTATACAAGAGAGAGGAAGAGAACAGTTTTAAAAGTGGGGAAGGGTCTTCATGAATGAAATGTGCCGTTGGGTAGTGGCAGAGGAGAGGGCTGAGAACATAAGCAGCAGCTGAGAAAGGGATTAAATAATTAATTTGCCAAATGTGCTTTCATTGCATAACATTATTCTAAGTTGTGGCACAGCTTACACTTGGAGAAGGGCTTTTTGTTTTAGTTTAGGGCTTCCTTATAGGACTGAAGTTCCTAGTGGGATATTTCTTCATATAAACTCTAGAGTCCAGATGCAGAATCAGTGGACAGATGAAAATGTGTTGCATGGCAGCATTCCAAGAGGAACCCAGCACGTCAGGGCAACAGTTTTATTATGAGTACATTTTTTTTAAAGCCTGTAAGGATGTTAGGAGAGAAAGGCAGCAATCATAGGCAGGTAACGATTGAAACAAAAAGCTTTAAATTATCTCACAAAGTTATGCTAGGTTTTGTTTGCACTTTCTGTGCAATGTGATTAATAATATATATAATAATAGGCCAGGAACTGGCCAATATTATTTTACCTAGGTGAGTTCAACAAAGATATTGAGGAGTCACGCAACTCTCCTATAAAAGAAAAAAGAGACACACAAAAATTAAAATAAAATTACCACTCAGAACTCCACACTTAAACAGAAATACTGTAAGCAGTACAGAGGGAAATAAATGGAGAGCCTTATAAATATCTGTTTTTTGCATGAACAGAACTGCATGAAAATATTTAGTAATTATCTTCCTTTGGCAGAAAGATTTCAGTTTGTTACAGAGGTAGAGAAAGCTCCAGACTTTTAATGTGAACATGCACACACTTGTCAATATGTTACTTGTTTAGCCTGGCAAAAAGGCTAAAAGGCTCTGGGAGACCTTATCACTCTACAGCTGCATGGAAGGAGGTCAGAGTCAGCTTGGGGTTGCACTCTTCTCCCAGGTGAGAGGGCAAGAGGACACAGCCTCAAACTGCCAAGGGAGGTTCAGGCTGGACATCAGAGGAATGTCTTCACTGGAAGGATGAGTATACTTTGGAATGGGCTGCCCAGGGAGGTACTGGAGTCACCATGCTTGGAGGTGTTTGGAATGGCACTCAGTGCCATGGTCTGGTTGACAAGGTGTTGTTAGTCACAGGTTGCACTCCATGATCTCAGAGGTATTTTCCTACTTCACTGATTTTGTGAGTCTTATTTTGCTCAGCTTCGGATTTCAAGGAGATTGCACGTATTACTCCATAGTGGATAAAGTGACTTATTATTTACTTAAGGGTGAATCTGACATGAAAGTACATAATATAGTCAAAAAATTAACTAAGTAGCTAAAATGGCTTTTAGAAAATAAGCAAAATAACAATGAANGGAATGTCTTCACTGGAAGGATGAGTGTACTTTGGAATGGGCTGCCCAGGGAGGTACTGGAGTCACCATGCTTGGAGGTGTTTGGAATGGCACTCAGTGCCATGGTCTGGTTGACAAGGTGTTGTTAGTCACAGGTTGCACTCCATGATCTCAGAGGTATTTTCCTACTTCACTGATTTTGTGAGTCTTATTTTGCTCAGCTTCGGATTTCAAGGAGATTGCACGTATTACTCCATAGTGGATAAAGTGACTTATTATTTACTTAAGGGTGAATCTGACATGAAAGTACATAATATAGTCAAAAAATTAACTAAGTAGCTAAAATGGCTTTTAGAAAATAAGCAAAATAACAATGAATGATAATGCCTCCTAATATTCCTATAATAAAGTATTTATAAAATCTTTAAAAGCACACAGGTTTTTTGTAGGAAGATCGCTTTTAAAAGCATAATGAACAATGATGTGCAAAGGTGCTAACCCACTCTTTTGACACTCATACTACCTAAATATTTATTAAGTGCTTAAACTATGCTTAATTGCTCAAATTCACTTTTTACTGGACTTGCAAGGGACAGGCTTGCAGCAAACAGAGTGTACTTGCAGAAAAACAACTTCACAAGATGCCAGGAGACGTAATAAGGAGAGACTGCTTACAAAAATACACAGTACCAGACTTGCAAGGCCTCGAGATAACAGAAGCTCCCGAGACTCTGACAACCGGACAGGGCCAATCCTATGGTTTGGACTGAGACCAAGGGTTTAGGGAGCATTCGTGAAGGGCTGGCGTGAAAAGTTCAACTCTGAGGAAGACAACC
>VYXF01009477.1:514663-530113 GCA_013397295.1 Polioptila caerulea
TCAGCGGCGCGGCCCCGCCCCCTGCCCGGGGCGGGCGCGGGCTCCGCCATTTCCGCCGCGCCCTCGTGCGCCGCTCCCGGCCGGAAGCGCGCGCGGCGGCCATGAGCAAGAGGAACCAGGTCTCCTACGTGCGGCCGGCCGAGCCCGCCTTCCTCAGCCGCTTCAAGCGGCGGGTCGGGTATCGGGAGGGCCCCACGGTGGACACCAAGGTAACGCCCTGGCCCGCGGGTGGGAAGAGGCAGCGCCCGCTTCCCGAGCCTTGATGCCCGCCCATCTCCGCCCCCTACCTTCTCGCATAGCGGGCGGTGGGGAAACAACATTCCAGAGTTTTGTAATGCAAAGGGGAGCCGTAGCTACTCGCTTAAAATTGACTGAAATCGCCTGTGCAACTTGGTCTTGGTTCTGTGTTGGCGGATCAGAACAAGTGGAAGAATGCTGTGGTGGCCTTGCGGAACAGCCGCTTCAGCCTCTCGGTGCCCGAGGGGGCTGTGGGGGCACGGCGGGAACAGCGGTGGGGTCCCAGCTTGGACCGGAGTTTAAAAAAGCCCAGGGCGGTGGAAGAGGGGGACGTCGGGGGAAAAAAGTGTTCTAAAAGTACCGTGAAAAAATTTATTGGAAGGGAGTTAACATGGGCTCGAACTGAGAGAGGGGAAAATTAGGTTACATATGTGGGAAAAAGTTCTTGACTATGAGGATGATGAGACTGGTAGCCTAGGGACATTGGGGATGCCCCATCCCTGGAACTGTTCAAGGCCAGGCTGGATGGGACCCTGAGCAACCTGGCCTAGTGGGAGGTGGCCTTGTCCACGGCAAGGGCTTTGGAACTGGGTGTTCTTTAAGCTCCTTCCCAACCCAAAACATCTTGCTGTTGGTGAACTGTGTTGTGATGCCGGAAAGGCAGGGCAGGGCCAGTAGGGTCTGAGCCAGCTTGTTCAAAAAGCAGCCTTTCCTGAGGCACAGTTTTGTTCTGCTTCCAGTGTGATTTTGCATGCATTTCCCTGTAAGTAGGGTTTTACAGGATGCATTTAGAAATGAGCTTATCGTTATATATATATATATNAGGTTTATTAAAAAAAAAAAAAAATTACCCCAATTGATTCTCCTGTCCCAGTATACAAGTTTGAAAGAGTAGAAAAAAGAAGTAATCTTCCTTGTGTCAGTGATTTGTTTAGCCAATTTTGATAATCCAGCCACCATAGACCCACATTTCCCTTTGTGCTGCTTTGAGTACAGCATAAAAGTTCAAATTTGGACGCATGCATTTAAAGCTTTTATTAGTGTTGGGTAGCAGACAGTGCCTGCACAGTCAAGATGGTGAAGAAAAGGAATTAATTTCTTGCTTTCCAAGTTCCTGCTGTTCTGGTCTCTTAAGTGAAGGAGCCCATACTCCCATGCTGGTGTTTTCAATGGCAAGCCATGTCACTGTGATAGAATTGGAGTGTCCTTTGGACAATGTGTGTTGGGAGGGCCTGGCGCTGGCAGCTGTGCTAAGTCTATCCAGTCACCCTTCTGCAAAAGTGAAACCAAAGAGAACTGGCCCACGACTGGAGTGATGATCAGAATGGCTTTTATTTCTCTCTTGTCCAGAGAGAGCAGCTTCCACTTGCGGATGATGACAGTGACAACGGCAGTGACAAGGAAGATGAGCAGCCTCAAGTGGTGACACTGAAAAAAGGGGACTTGACTGCAGAAGAAGCAATGAAAATCAAACAGCAAATCAAAGAGGCCTTAAAGTCAAAAGAATCAGGTGAATTTCAAACTACTAATTCCTTGCTTTGTGTAGTCAAAGAGATAACCCACAAAAGCAGGCCTGATACTTGCTCAGCTTTCTACTGTTTAATACTACCTTTGATTAGTTCTGAATTTTTCACCTAAATGATTTGCGCTTGTGGTTCCTAATCTCAAGTCATTAAGTACATATTCAGGCTGTCTGGCTTTTTATAATGATGTAGTTCTGTGCTTCTTGATTGTGCACTATCTTCCCTCTAAATACTCCCTTAAATTAACTTTTTTTTCTGTTGTATTATTCCAGTGCACAGTCTTTTGGCATTACCTGTGATCGCTTTTTAACTCATTGACTAGTTCAGCCAAATTTGACAGTCGAGTGGATGTTTAAAAGGTAATTGTATGAGTTCATGAAAGAGAGTGTCAGGGCAGAGGGATTCAGGTCTGTGCTTCAGTGGAAAGAATTGCAGATATGTGGCTTGGGAACATGTTCACTTAGCTGACTGGTCCATGTGATTACTTGCTTAAATTCATCCCCAGTATGTGTTATGGTGTGCAAATATATTAAGCAAGATAAACAGATGATACAATAGTGCCAAAAACCAGCAAGGTCCAGAAAAAATATGTTTCTCTGCCACAAAGAATTACACAGAGCAGAAAGATGGAAGCGGTGTGGGAGAGTCTGCTGCAGTTTGACAATAAGGATGAGAAACTACAGCTGATGGATACAGTTATGTTAAGATTTTCTCTCAGTATTCATCACTCAGGTATGATTGACATAAGTGCTTTGAGCGTCCAGAAACTTCAGTTGTCACACAGGGTGTGATGAAATGTAGCTTTATCTTTTGCTGACAGAAGACTTGACAGATTGAATGTAGCTACTGTTGTCTCTAGTGGAAAAGTCTTGACAATTAAGAATGTAGGAACTGGAACCTCACAAGTAAAAAAGAAAGAAAGGTGAATCATAGAAACTGGATGCCTTCTGTGGTTGGCTATTCACAAAAGCTGGCAATTGAATTTAGAGCACACTGTGAGGCCTAGCACATGGCTGCCAATATGACATTCTTAGCTTCTCTCTTAGTTTGCTGTTTGGATTTGAAAATTCAGGTTTATGCTGTCTCTGTGTAGATGTGTGTGTTAAAATTCAGATGGAGAAGTCAGTAGCAGAAGTGGGAGAAAATATGTCGAGAATCTTATATTTTTTTAAAAGCATGATGAGAAGTCTTAATTTTTAATAATGTAGGTTAGCTTGAAATGAAATAAACTGCATCCTGTTTTCTGCTGGTAGATATGTATTTGCTAGGTCTGAGGAATATGACTTGAACTCCTCTGAGAATATATGCTCAGCTTTGGGCTTACTTCCTGGTGTCTTGTTATTGAAGTGTAATGCATATAGATGCTTGGTGTCACAGTTTTTAAAGGCATCACAAAATTTCTTTTCACTCTTCTAGTATTGGGAGAAGTTTTGACTTATTGGAAAGAAATGTCATAGTTCTTTCTGAGCTTCCTTTTCATATAAGCGACTTGAACTATTAGTGATCACAGTAGGAGGAAAAATGATTTTGTAAGGCTGGGCAAAAAGAAGTAGTTGTCCATGAGAATCTATTGAGGTAGAGTCCATGCTGTGAAAAAAGTCCAAAAGAGCTACCATGCTGAATACAGAGTGTGAAATGGTAGTGTATTTGAATAGAGTGACTGAACTTATTTGGTGGAAAAATACATTCCTGAGGCATACTTGTATGTAGTGAGGATTTCAATATTGAGTCCCTGTAGGACTTCGTCACCTCTGCTTGTTACCCCTTCAGCCCTTCAGTAATAACTTGCATTTGGAGGAAAAGATCCACAGAAATAGGTAGCAGGAGTGTTGGGCACTGCTGCCCTCTGTTCTGCATTATTGTGTTACTATTCATTCATCTGCCTTTGCAGTTAATATGAGGTGTTCCTGTCCTTTTCCTTTTTATGGCTTGTGGGAATAAACAGGGTAAGTGCTCTCTGTGTTCCTGTGCTATGGAGAGAATCCAGTGTGAAATTTTCAATGAAGGGAGATGTGTGTGACTATGCTACAACTTGCTGAAGACTTTTTTGCATTTTGGGCCATTTTTGCACTGCCAGTCTGACCTCTAGATTTAAATTTTGATTTCTAGTCTAAGGCAGGTATTTAGACCGCTGTTTAGTTACAGTTTAATAAAGAGAGATTTGAGTAAACATGTGAATTTCTCTTTTTTTTTTTGGCTGTCAATTCTGAAAATGGGAAGTATAAAGAAAGTTTGGTGCTGCATGACTTGATTGTGCTTCATGTTGCTTTCATCTTTAATCCCAGAGTTGAAAGTCAAATTAATTTAATGGCTACTAGACCTTACTATATAGTCCCAAATCAGATCATTAGTGAAACTGCATGAAGCTAAAAAGGTAATAGGAAAGTAAATTTCCCAACTGATAATCTTCCTTTCCAGCATGCATGAGATATTTTGATAGATCCTAAGAAATGTGCTACTAACTCCCTGTTGTGGATACAAACACTTTTTCAAAACATGGGAAATACTTAGCTTTTAGGTTCTGCCCTCTTCTCTTTTATACTGGTAGTGATTGTCTTCATTTGAAGGACCTTGTCTTAAGTGTAGGATTGTGATACTACTCTAGAATTTTCCGTATCTCATTTGCACACTTTCTCCTTTGTTTTCTTCTATAACCGTTTTGACGTGTCTACAGTTTTTGTTCATTTTGGTTTTGTTTATTTTTAATTTTAGACACCAGATGTTCCCATGACTTGCATTTTCTTTTATAGATTTTTTGCATTAATTTGGTAAAACCAGCTGATTAAACGTCCTAGCTGCACTTAGTTGCCTCTTAAGGCAGAACAAATCCTAGTTTTTCTGTTGGCTTTTGCAAGTAGAATCACAGGGATCTTTTTTATTTAGCATCAAACCTTTCTTGTATGAGAAAATGCCCTTCTGTATTGAAATATTTTTCTCCATGGAACAGAGACTCAGAGGCTTTTTAAAAAGAAGTACTTTATCAGCAGTGATTTTGCTTAACGTTTTATGCATCATTTTTAAAATTGTCACTGTTGTTTCAGAGACAAAGAAAAATAGTCTTATGAAAAATTAAATTTGTACAAAAGAAAACACATGAATTACTGCAAGATAGTTTATCCCAGCAGTTGTTACAGTCTAAGAAATCATTGGGTTTTTTTCCTACTGCTTTTCTACTTCATGTGGCCTCTGGGACACTCTGACATATGCAGATGACCAATTCTGGCAAAAGATGTCCTTTCTTGTTTAAAGCCTTACAATATTTTTCTTGTTTCATTCTATATGCTGGGTTCTGGGGAAGGACAGTAGAGGGAAGAGACAAGGAAAATACCATCCTTGCTGTCTTGGCTATTGGAACCGTTTCTGAATAAGCTCAGGCTGTTCTGATTTAAGCAGCTGTTACATCTCACAGAGGTAATGCTGCTCTTCATCATATGTGAAATAGCAGAGCTATTCTAAATCAAAGCTAACTTTGCAGTACTTAAGTAAGGAAAGCTTTCCCAAGTGTTGCCATAAACAGTTGTGACTGACTGCAGAGCAAGAGTGGCCTTCTTCAAACCACCAGTGTGCCAGATTCCTGGAGTAAATGCTTCCAAAGGTATGCATAGAGAATGGATAGCCAGAAAGCACTGGAAGGAGCATCTGAAATGGCTGACCTGAACTTCTAACCTTAGAAGCCATTAAGAAATTTTCCAGGTTATTGTAATTTTTTTCCTAACCTTCTATCTTTGAATAGACGTATGTGGGCTCCACTGTTCCTCCTGTTGTTCCTGACAGTTTAGTGGCATTTGTGTTTCCTCTTGTTGCCTCATTGACTCATGTGGACATAAACTGCTGGAAAGTGGTGCTGCTTATTACACAATCACTTCTAAATAAAAAAACTCTCTTAACTGAAGAGCAGTATTTCTTTTTCAGACTCTCATTTCTACTTTTATTGTAATATATAACTTGCAATTAAAAGAAGAAATTTCTGACTTTGTGGCTTCATAAATTGATGTCACTTGTGAAGTGAGTTCTCAGCTCAATATCTGACTGTGCTCATGTTGGTCAACAAGTTTTAAAGTTTGTGATCGTGGTAAATTGCAGCAATGACTAAGAACAGGGAGAATTTGAACTGCTAGTGTAGCTTTTGACTCATTTGTGAGAAGTGGATTTTATTATTTCTCCTGTTGTGCTTTTATGTATTTTACTTGGTGTGTTTCAGTGTGCTTACCAGAAATCTCACTTTCCATAATTTGTTACACTTATCAGAGTCTTTTATTAGGACTCTGTTGTAAAAACTACTAACACTGAGATTGTTTTTTTAGTATTTTTCTTTTTTTTTTGCATTGCTTAATACAAGTCAGTTTTTTGTGGGTCTTTGATGCAAACAAAAAAGAGACCTGACACATAAGGACCTGGTAAAATTACAAAGGATAAAGTGAAGTCTTTTACCAGCTGGAAAAGACAATCTTAACAAATTGATGCAAACTTCTTGGACTGGTATATTAAATTCTTTCAAAAGAATTTAAGTTAATTTAAGTCTGTCTTCACTCTCTCCACATGTAGGTAAGGTTAAGGCTAGGCCTACTATGTTTCCTCATCTGCTTCATTCTTTGTCGTGCACTGCCAACACACACTGCTCTCTGAAGCTGGATTTCATAGAATGAAATTTTGACAGTGTTTAACCAGGCCAAGAGCTAAAATAATTTCCTTTGATGTAGAATGACCTGCAAATAGTATTGTAGCCCTGGAGGTCAGAGCTGATCTAGTTGCCTTTTTGGTGGAGTTTTTGAGCTTTGCTGTTTGTGCAAATAGCTTACTGCTTGTTTAAATTCATATTGCAAAGATACTTACCAGTTTCTCCATCTGGTTGGCAAAACAAAATTATTTTGTGTAGTTTACAATGTGGGTAGCAGGACATTTGTGAGTAAAATTAAAATTTCTGTTCTCTGTTTTTCCATGGATTAAAAATACATAGTTATTTATCTGTTTTCTTCTATGGATATGCTTTGAACTACATTTTTAAGAGGCTAGGTTTTTAAATTTACCTAAATAGTCTTAGAAATAGAAAATGCAGTAATCTGTTTGTTGGAGTGTTCACTGGGGTTTGGTTTTTTTTGCCCCTCATGCTTATCCAGTAGCTGGTTGTGTCATTTCCACAGCAGTATGTGTTCTGTATGCAGTGCATAGACAGTTGTGTCTGCACATAAAGGAAGTTTTTCTTACGGGTAGATTTTTTTTTTCCCCAGAATTTGGCTTATATTGTGCCTCAGATCTTGTTTAAATTAGAAGATCTGTGTTTCCAAATAAACATTGTAGTTATGCAACAATTAATAAGGGGAATTATTTGCTATTAAACTTCTAAACTCAAAAATGGAGGCTCAGCTTCTGAGAAAAATGGTGCATAGTGTATTCTGATGCATTAGGTGTGATATGCTTTCAGGAGCTCTGTTTCCTTCCCAAAATTTACTGTAGGCACTTCCTAAACTTCTGTATCACATGTACAGCATCTAAACACCTAAGCTGTCTGTGCGGAGTTCACAATGGATCCATTGAAAACTATGCTTTTCATATCTACAGTTTATTATTGCTGCTAATTCCTTGTAACCGTAATGCTTTTCCAACGTGCCAAGACTGAAGTATTTTCCCCCAAACCCAGTTAGTTATTTTCTGCGTAGTAGTATTTTCTGATAAACTAGTGTAGAATGATAGAATCGAGGAATTGTTGGGTTTGGGAAATACCTCTAAATCCATGGAACCCCATTTATTAACCTTGCACTGCTTTGTTGCCACTAAACCATCTCCTCAAGTGCCATGTGTTCTCTGAACACTGCAAGGGATGGTGTTTCCACTGTTTCCCTGAACAACTTGTTCCTATGGCTGACCACTCTCACAGTAAAGACATTTTTCTTGGTATGCAATCTAAATTTCCCCACGTGGCCATTTCTTGTCCTATTGCTCGTTACTTGGATTCCTGTCTCACTACAAACTCTTTTCAGGAAGTTGCAGAGAGATGAGGTTTCCCTAGAGCTGCTTTTCTCCAGACTGGACAAGCCTAGGTCCCTCAGCTGCTTCTCAAGAAGACTTGTGCTCCAGCTCATCACCATACACACCTTTTGGAAGTATGCATTCCATAGAAGCCATTAACAGAATTGGTGCCTAGTTTTCCAAGCTAGGTTTCTTCTTTAAGAGGGTCTCTGAAACTTAAGGCATTCTAAGTGAAATTTCTTGCTGAAGTTGATGTCTTCACACAACCCTTAAGATACCAGATTTATTAGCTGTATTGTTTTGAGACTGCACTGAAGAGAGTTTCAGCCAGTGCTGTGTAGGTAACACTGAAATGTTAAGTCTTCTGCCATAGTGGTAATATAGTAAGGAAAAAATTTGTGCTAAAGAGAAAAGTTATTTATTGGTTATAATTAAATAGCACATAATCTTGTCAAACACATTTCTGTTGAGTAATGAATTTCACAAAAGTAATTTAGGAAAAATATCTTGCCCAGAACCTATGGCTCCTTAACATTCTGTCACATATACATTATAAAAATTGCAAACTACTGCAGCATGAACCTTTGTGTCTGATTCACAACTTCACACTTTATCTTCCAGAAATACTGTCCTGATGCTGTTACTTATGCAGTAGCTTTCCCACTCTGCCTGATAATCATGGAAGGGACTTCTATTTTCAAGATTGCTGTCTGCTTCTCTGCATGTACTAGAGCAAAATTAGTCAGTTGGAATAGTTGAGTGATTTTGCAGATACAAAGAAACCCTGGAACTTTCATCCATTTTGATAATAAAGGGGAGGTTTATTACCATGTGATCTTTTCAGCTGTCTCAGCAAGACAATTTATTAGGGAAAAAAGTTTTTCTTGTATATATGCCATTTTGTTACTTAAGGAGATAGCATTGTTCTGAAATAAGTGCATTTGTTGTAGTGAATTTTACAAATACTGAAGCAGAGTGAGAGCATCCTATGAAGTTGTCCTCTCCATTTTGGTGAGTGGATGTGAATGAAATGTGTGGGAAAAGCTCTACTGCTCACAGTCTCCTCTTAAGTTAAAGCTCTGGTTAGTGAAACCCTGTTCCTAATGGGAACTGCAGGAGGATTGTCTTCAAGGGCTGGCTGCCGTGGAGCAGGAGTGTGTACATGAAGGACATTCATTGATACAGAGTTTGTGGCCAAAAAGTGCATTTTCATGATTGTTGTATTCTATGAGAGGTGTCACTGATCTTGGTTCATGGTCATGGTGTTCAGGATAATAGTGAAGGTCTGTATATGTTTGTGAACATGTGCACGTGAGTTCTGACTTTATTCTCTTTATTACAGATGATGAACCAGAACCTGCTGATGGAAAAATTATGTTCAGGAAACCAGCCAAACGTTCATCAGAGAAGTGTTTGGACTTCAATGTAAGTTCAAGTAAGAAGATGAAAGAAGCAAAGAAAACTAAGAAGGAAGCAACTACTTCTCAGAGTACAGCTAAACAAGTAAAAAACAGCAGTCTTCTCTCATTTGATGATGAGGAAAATGATGATTAGGGTTTGTATTTTTTATATTTTACTTGCCCTTCTAGAGACCTGAATAACATTGAGGGCTTTCATAGAAATTGAAGCATGGTGTCTGAGTCTTCTCTTACTTTGTTATAATCCAACTAGAGAAACATAGTATAAAATTAGCAAGAGCTAAGTCTTTGCAGTTAGTTGGAGCTGTATGTCGTGTCGTTTTTTTAAAAGAGAATTTAACCATGTATGTAAAAGCTATTTGAGGTCACAAATGAGTAGCAAAATATACCTGTATATATTCAGCTTACAAATTTTCAATCAACCCATTTTAAAATGCCCTCCATTACTAAAATGTATTTCTCTATGTTGAATATCCTTAGTTGACAGTTGTGTGGTTTTTAGCTGTTATTATTGACATTCAAAAGACAGACACTTCATTGCTGTGAAACAGAGACTGAAGTTTTCTGTCTTGCAGCTTAATAAAAGTTTACACAACCTTTGCATTTGTGATTTGCAAGATTAGCTCTTAGCAGAGCTTTGCAGTAAATGAGGCTGCAGTTGTGCAGGCTTGCTAAAGTCGTGTTCTTGATCCTGTCTTTGGTGAATGCAGTCTAAGAAACATAAAATTCATTTGAGTTGGTTGTGGTAGCAAGGTATAAAGATTTTGATTCTAGTTGATGGTATCAACTAATACAAAATAAGCCAAAACCATTGGAGATTGTGCACTTCAGTTTTGACACTGACGAGCTCAATGATTTGGTGGTGGTTTGGTTTTTTTTTTTAAAGTATATTTGTTCCACTTGGCTGCTTATGTGTTCATAATTATTTGGGATCTCAGACAGCTTGTTTTAAAAAATGTATTTCATCCTTAAGCTGTGGAAAAGCATTAATTTAGCTTTCTTCAAGCCGGGGGGAAGTTGTAAACAGAGAATTTAAGTGAAGAAACACCATAGCTGTGTGCGTCTTGGTTTGACAGTTTCTGGGCCAGACACTCCAAAATGATTTACTGCCCATTTTAGTTTTAACTGCTCCCCTTTCACTAATAAGCAGACATGAAAGTGAGAACATATAAGGGAAAAAATAACAGTTTAATAAAGACATGAAACAACAGGCAGGATAACAGTAATCATCACTAGATACAAAGGTGCTGAATCCCATGGACTGCTCAGGAACAAAGAAAACAAGATGGCAGAGAAACCCCTCCCCAAAAATGCTGGCCTCCATAGAAGACCACGTGGTTCAGGGGACAAAGACAAGCTGGTGGAGAAACCCCTTCTCCTGAGCATGTGGTGAAAGGAGAACAAAGGGAAAAAAAACACCACAGCATCCTAAACTGTGCCATTATAAAAGTTCCTCTCCCCCCAAACAACAACCGAGGAGGAACAAGGACAAAACAAAAAGAAACCTGGACTCTAAAACCATTGAAATGCTGCTGATCTGTTTGCTCCACATCACTCCTGACAGCAGAAGCAGCTCCATCAGCAGTGGCAGCTGGAACTGGTCAGTGGCTGGAACTCATGGAGGCACTTGGCCTCCTCCTCAGCAGAAGATGGCAGGCAGATGCCTGGGACAGCCGGGGCTCCACAACCTCCTGCTGCAGCTGAGCACTGCTGGGGGGCTGGAGTGCCCGGATGGAGAAGGGGCTGTTGTGTTTTTCCCATTGTGGTGCCATGGCTGGCCATCCCGGGTGACAGCAATGAGAAAGGAAGGAAAAAAGGTCTGAAGAGAAAGTCCTCCCTGGCCCAGAGACCAAAACAAAGGGGAGCTTCTGCCTTGCGCTGCCTCAGCTTCTCAGTAGCTAGTGGGAATGAAAGAGGCCTGTGTGAGTGTTGTCCTACTTCTAAAGGGATCCTGGCATCTCCTGCCTCCACGAACCTGGGGCAAGACCCTCTGGTTCTGCTTCTGACCCCCAGGTCTTAAAGGGAGAGTAACAATCTTGGACAGATGGGCATGGAAAGAAAGTGACCATTTCAGCATCTTTTCTGTAACAGGACAGAAGAGCTGATGGGATTTGGGAGACCAAGGTGGTGGAAATGTGACTTGGGACTTTGAAATTACTTGGATGTATGGTGTGTTCTGTAACCATATGAAACCAGTTCTGCTGTGTGACAGGACATTTGAAATTATTTGGCCGGTAAAGCTTCATTGAGGAGCAAATTTCAAGTTGCTGTGTGAAACAGCTGATTTTAGTTTGTTCATCTGTTAGTAAATGATAAATTATGTTTTCTTTTAAGTGGTCCAAAGATATTCTAATAAAAAATTTCAGTACATGAAATGAGATTTTTTTTTTCCTCCTGATATTGGAGCCTTCTGTACCTGTAAGTTTGTACCTGTCTCCCTACACACCAGCTTCCTGCAGCATAACATCAGATGCAAGTCTGCACACTGTTTCACGCTGTTTGTGTGAGTACATGTTACCCTGATTTTGAAAATGAATAGACCTGTTGTCCTTTCAGAAAAGTGAAACCAGACCTGTAAATGGATATTGAAGTCTTGTTGCACTAGTCTCATATTAGAATTGAGAGAGGTGCTGTGTGACAACCTGATTATTCCCATGAGGACATGCTACGTTTGTAAATACTAAATTTGTCTGTGTTCTCTATAAATCAAAGGAGAAGAAATTTAAAGAAGTAGAGAACCAAAGATTCCCAGGGATTAGTATTTCCATTTATTTTGTATAATTAAAACTTGTTTGAATTCATTAAAAATATATACAAATACATACATGCACACCCATGAGTAATCTTGTAGCATTCCAGCATACAAAAGAATATTTGGGCATATGTCAACAATGGAGTAAATATGACTTGCTGAGACTCATCTGAAAGAATGAATTAACCATTGGCTACTTAAACTTTCCTGGTTCTGTTCATCAGCACAGAAATACATTTACGTACATTTTTCTTGCACAACCTGGAAGCTCATGACTTGAGCTGTGAGGAAGTTTAGGAGACATGCTTGCCAAGGACCAGAGGGCATTTGGTTTTATGTTAAAATTATAGAAACCCTCACAAATAAGCAGTTGATCTGGCCTGTTCAAAATAAGATTGAGATCTTGTTTGATTCTGGATAGTAATTGCATTTAAACAAAAGCTACCATTTTTAGTGAAAGACCTCGGAGACTGAAGTCCAGTAAAGTGAAGGTTACCTTAAAGTAATGAGTGCAGTACTTTTGCTTAATCATGCTTCTTGCTCTACAGCCTTATGATGATGTCTGGAATGCAAATAAATTGATTGAGTTTACTTGGAAATAATAAATTAAAGATATGTTGTTGTTTTGGCAACACAGCAAGGGAAAGAAAGGTGGATACGGAAACTCAGTTTCTTTCCTTTATTCCAACTGATTTGTAGTGCTCTGACCAGGAGGGGACCTTTGTATTCATTGTATTTCACTCCCAGTGCACCTAACAATAACTAATTGAATAGATTTATTAAGAGGTGTGAGTGATGCACAAAAGAATTTTAATCAGGTAATCATGTGAAAATTCAGTGTTTTTACCATGACACACCAGGAAAATCACACACACTATCAACTCCCCATGAAACTTGTGATTAAAGAGAACAATTACTTGTTCATTTACAAAAGAAACGTGAAAGTCTTAAGCAATCACCTGTCCTAAGGTGCCGTGGGAAAATAATACTTGCAACTTTCTTGTAAAGGGGAAGCCAAAGTTAAATCCATGGAACATGAGGCTAGGACAGGAAAGGACAATTTTCCTGGGTTTTCCTTCTCTCTTGCTCTTGCTTGCCCTCATTCCCAGTCCTTTTTCCCTGATGTAGTAGAGAATGTATATGCATTTGTTTTCTCATGGAGTTTGCCCTGTTAAATGTGAGAGCAGTGCTGGAGGAATGAGGTGAGAGTAGCTGAGGCTTGTTACCCAATACAGGAAACTTGGTCAGATGTGACCTGTTACCTCATATGGGAATCTTGTACCATTTCTGTTAATAAAATACTTGAAATTTCCCAGTTCATTAGGACTAAAACATTTATTGATGGTGTTAGCTGAGCAGTGAGGTGCAACAAATCTGGTGAACTGTAGTAGCGTTGTAGCAACACATGCTTATAATGGAGGCTTTTTACACTGCAAAGGTGCTTGGATGTCAGTTGGAGAGGTGAGATGCTCTATCACCTTGTTTCTTTTGAAGAACCAGGATCTTCTGCTAAATTATAGGAATCGAATCATTAAGAATGCTGCATTCTTGATTGATAGAATGAGCAAGAAAATGCATGTGGGCAAGTGGCCCAGTAGTTCATACCTTTGGTTGTATTTCTAAAATAAAAGCAAATTTGTTGTACAGCAGAAGTTCATTTCATTGGCCTAAAGAGGAAGGGATGAATCCGAATTCTATTCTGATAATTTTTTTTTTGTCCAGCACTTTTCACAGAAACATCATTTGGAGGATCAAAGGCTGTGTTTTGCAGCACAGGAGCACTGAGCACGAGAAGCCTGTATTTAGTGGTTTTAATTACACATTTTTTAAGTTTCATCACGGGACTTAATGTCCTTTTTTACAGTGCTTCAGTATATAATCCTGTTAGGAAGCTGCAGATTTAAAATGAAGCAGGAAGCAGCAATGTCATCGTTTTGATGATTGTTTCCCTTATGCTGTTGTGTATTAACTAAGTAATGCTTCACTTGGCTGTGCAGAGCCAACTGCATTCTCAAGGACATCAGGCTTGCCTGTAGATGAGTCATTACCTTTTGTGCAGCACAAGAGGTATGATGTGCAGCCTCAGCAAGTGTTTGTCCATTGAAGTTGGTTAATAACCTATAGGCCTCTCCTGTGGCAAGATGCCATAAATCAATCCTTTGTGCATTCAGCAAACAGGAGGGCTGGTGTATTAGCTGCCTCTTCAGTATCATCCCTTTATTCTCATTGCTAAAGCAAGGTACTAATCTGCAAAGACATTTTTCATGTTGTAGACCTTCCCTTCCACCCCACTTCCTTGACAGCATTTCACAGGCAGCAGTCACAAAGATAGCCATTAAAACCAGGGGAGACCCACCATAGGGTTATATGTGACTGCAACCTCCTGTACTCTTCCTCAAGGTATTGAGAACCTATAAAATCTCGGAGCCAGCCTCTGGGAAGTAACTTCCTCCTGGGGAAAATGAATGGGACCAATCAGGAAAATTACACAAGATTGAATTTTACTGTTATTTACCTCACTGTTAAATTATTTTTTTGTTGAAGATAAAGCAACAGCTGGTAAAGCAGTTCTTTCCCTCTTATCAAATGTGGCTTTGGTGCCATTCCAATCCATATGGCAAAGGATTCCTTTTCCTTGACTCTGGTGTCAGTCCTCAGTGCCATGCCTGATTAGTTAAGGCCGTGGGCAAGAGGGAGCTACCTTGTAAGAGGCAGAAGTTATTAGAGGAAGGTGTTGTCAAGCCTCTGTAGGATAACGGTGATCACTGCACACTTCTAGTTTTGATATCATGAAAGAGTCGTTCCCTTAGGGACAGCACAGTAACAACGAACTTTAAAAGGGCAGATTATAAAACTATGAGGAAAATGGTTAACAGCAGGCTGAAGGGCAAAGAGAAGTACTTAAAAACCATAGAGATCTGCCTGGAGGCTATTTAAGAACATTGTATTAGAGGCACAGATGGTTTGTATACCTCTGAGCAAAAACAGCCTATGAGGAAGGATGAAACTCACAGGGTTACGTGGGAGAAAAGCGTGAGTATAGAAAGGTTGAAACGCATCCCTTAAAGATGACGACTGTCTGAATGACAGACAAGGGAATGTTACCAGGAGAGTGGAGAGAGCTGGGAAGTCAGTGCTAAGGAAAAGACTATAGCAGCTGTTGACTGTGGATCCCCAGGATGAAACACTGAAATGAGAGAGTCTAAAAGTCCAGACCACTCTGCCCTTGAAGACTGGGCTACTCCAGATGAGACTTAACCAGAAAAAGTGTCAGTTGGAACCCAGAATGCAGAGAATATTGCTCTGCATGTTTTAAAGGATCCAAACCCTCTGACAAATACTCCTTTTAACCTTCATCCATGGAAAGGGCTTCCTAGGCTTTGGGATGAAACAGAATTTTCAAGAATGTAAATTAAATAGTAGCATAATATGTAATTTATCACAAGGTGAGAAATTTAGATTTTTGGGTTCGTTAGTATGGTAAGTAGATGAAGACAAGATGGAGGATCCTTGTTGTTTTTAGGCTTCTTGCTCCTTCTTTGTCTACTCCATA
>VYXF01009477.1:530461-592499 GCA_013397295.1 Polioptila caerulea
TTTTACACAGTTCCAAAAATGCTTTGTCTTTGCTGAAGAAGGTAAGAGATTAAAAAAAACCAAACAAAACTGAACAGTCCTTAAAACTCTGATTTTAGAAGAAGAAAAAACTCTACCTGTTCTGACACAGCTTTGGGCTGAGACAGAGACTATCTGATAAAGATGAAGTTAGGTTTGCACAGCATTTTTACACCGATGTGTAATTGGACAGATGAGAAATTTTATTGTCATATATCAGAACAAGAACACACTGATTATAAATTAGGCAGGGAACATCTCAAGTATCACAAACCTGATGATGTGTGCAAAAAGAGTCCCTGTGAAATCAATGAAAGCTATTTTCTGGTTTAAAACCAAGGAAAGGCAGGGGAAGGTTAGAACAACTTTTTTTTTGCAATAAAACCTTGATGCACAGTCTCACTGGAACTAGAGCCCTGGCATCTAGACTGTTTTATTCTGCCCTGTTAAATTGAAACAAACAATTCAGCTGCCCGAGTCCCTTCTTTTCTCCTCTGACATGCCAGCTATCTTGAGAGAAGAGATTAAGCATTGTTCTGATGAGTGCTGCAGCAGCAGCTTTATAATTTAAGGGCTACATAAAATTTATGGAGCACTGAGAAGAGCTTAAATCAATTTTATGATTTTCATAAATTATTTCAGGCAGATGAACTTTGTGCAAAAAGTCTAGGATGTTTGAGCTGTTTATCCAATGGACAACAACATTGAAAATAGGGATTTTCAAAGGCACCTGTGGGAATTATGTATGTGAGTTTGATGAGAGTTGGGAGACTTGTTCCTTTGAGCTACTTAGTATTCCAATGTAAAATTTTAATCATTCCAAATCGCTTAAAATACTTGGTAAAAATCCAAATTAGAGGAGGGTCAAATTTAGAGCAATTTTGAAATTTCATTTAAATGCTTCATATGCTTTTAAACAGTCGATGGATAGCCTGTAATTCTACTTCAAGTGACAAACACTTGTAGAGTTAAGCCTTTTCTTATGGCAGTGTATTTTTGGGTTGTTGTCTAGGCCACATTTACTGAGGAACCTTGTTTTGACTGCCTCACACTGTATCTGCAAATTGCTCCAGCTGCTAAAGAGAAGGATTTGCCTGTAGAGCAGAAAGAGAAACCGTAGCTGGTTCGTTATAGCAAATTTCAAGATTATATAATAGGACAAATATAATTCCACACATTACAGATATGAATAGAGATGGAACTTCCCTTCTGGACAAGTAAATAAAGATCTGATAAGATGCAATTCTCATTTCGCCTTAATTTTGGGTGTTATTGGTGATTGAAAGAGCATTCCTCTCCCCGGGCATTATGGTCTTCAGGATACAGGTAGGTGGGAGACCTTTCATCTAATTGGGACCCCTCTGAGCTATAATTTTCATGTATAATTTTCTGTATTTTAAGAAGCTATTTTAAGCTATAATTTTCATATATTTTAAGCTGCTCCAACTCCTCTAAACTGACGTCATTGTGCTCAGATTATTTCACACTGAATATACTAAACATGGTACTAATAGGAAGAACCACTGCTGAATTCCTCTGCACTGGATGGGCAACTTGGGATAAATTATTTACTGATATTACTGCATTGCTTTCAGTGAAATGACACTGATACTGAGCTCCTTACTAAACCTGAACAACGTAGTCTGAGGTGAGTGGATTTAAATTCAAAGAAGTTAAGTGTGGGACACTCCTGGATCTTGCCACTGAATTTCTATAGCCAACAATATACATAAATAACGGGAGCTTCTTACTCAGTGGTCATTATTTTGCAGGAGGGGATTTGTGCCTGCTGTGAATTAAACACTGAACACTGTCCATGGTGTGAGGAAAGCTAATGCAATTTCAACTCTATAAATTAATGTGTCATGGAGAAGAAATGGGAAATAATCTTACTCAATTATTCTCTGCTTAAGACCTTAGATGAGTCTGCTTTTGTGCACTATACTTCAAAAAAGATACAGTCCAATTGGAAATTCCAACAGAAAGTAGGGGTATTGATCAGGAGTCTAGAATACGTGAACTGTAAGGCTGAAAGAAGTGGGTAGTACATCTAGGAAAAGAGATGCAGGGAAAGGAATAGGAACGTGATGCCAGTGTTCAGACATATAAAGCCTGCTGCAAAGAGGGAAGTTATAAATTGTTCTCCGTGTCCACTGGGAATACAAAAAGAACTAACGGATTTAAATTGTAGCCAAGGAGATTTAAGAAAGACATTAGGACAGGCTTTCCATCTGTAACAGTAGTGAAATATTGAAACAGATTGCCTGGGGAGGTTGTGGGATCTTTATTGCCAGACATTTTAAAGAACAGGTTAGACAAACTTCTGTCAGGAATGATTTGGGTATAATTGATCCTGCCTTAGGGCAGAGGGCTGGACTAGATGACCTTGCAAGGTCCCTTCCAGCTCTACTTTCAATGGTTCTCTTATTAGAAAGGCTGATGTCATATTCCTAGGACCTCACCATTCCTTTCAAAAGCAAAAACACGCTATAGCAATGGCAAGAGTCAGATTTAAACTGACAGCACCTGGGAAAAAGTATCAGCTCAAGGTTGATATCCCACCTTTAATTACTAACACTTGAATGTATGTAACGCAGATGGACTTGTTCAACAGCTAAATACTTGTGGGTTACACTACTATGAGTTTTTTGTGACCAGACTATGATCATTTTAATGGCATGAGAATTTGTTTCTTGTAAAGTGAATTAATCTTATATATTGCAACTTCCTTTTTGTCACTTGAGTAAGTAGCAGTCAGTGCTATTCGGCATCTAACATGTTCCAGGTGGGTCACTCTCATTCCCCATGGCATGACACATTTGGACACTTGCTGTGTGTTCACTCACTCACTCACTCACTCACTCACTCACTCACTCACTCACTCACTCACTCACTCACTCACTCACGCCAAAGCTCATTCCTCTGCTCGAATTTATCGTGACGCTGATGCTCAGCTTCATTATGTGGCTGTGTTTAAATAAACTAATGCCACTGCTAATGTGCTTGGTATTCTTCTTTCCATCCTCAGACAATGAATACCCCTCCTGCTGCTTTCTGCTCACATGTTCTTTTATTCCTGTTGATAAATTTCATTTTCATCTCTTTTGCTGCTTTCCCTTCAAGATGTGCTTGCATTCCAAACTGCAGTTCAGCAGTTTAGCAGTTGGATTGCATCCAAATATTACCAAATGCCACATCTTTTAATATCAGGAAGAGCAGCTTGAATTTTCTTCCTTGGAGTGCTGTAAAAGACACACTGACATGTTTTCTGTGCAAATGCCAAAAATAAAAAAAATGCTTAACAAAAGATGGAGGAGTGTGAAGCAAGCTGAAAAGTCTGCATTCCCAGGATTTTCTATTTTTCCTGATTTCTGCATTTAGTTCATGACCCAGCTGCTGATCTATGAAACTCTGTGGAACCATGCCAGTTTCTAGCAGCCAAGAATTTGTTGCTGTCACTTTTGTGACTGGTAGCACCTTCGTGTTCAGCTAAATAACCATATGTGTTTTTATCCCCAAAGGCCATGCCTGGCCATTGATGATCACAGTACTGCCAAGACCTTGGATTCTAAAAAATTCATTGCCAAACCATGAAGTGGTATGTATACATGTATATATATATATATATATATATAGAGAGAGAGAGAGAGAGAGAGAGAGAGAGAGAGACATGTATGCACATACTATATATTTGAGTTTGAATTTGGACTTTCAGCATTCATGACTTTTGAGTTTTTCTCTACAGCTACATGGAGAATAAAAACTGAAATAAAAATAAAAACAAAACCAGAATAAAGCTGATCTTTTTGCACACTCACATAATGCTTCCAGAAGCTGAGACATGAAAAAAAGTCAGCTTATACCATGAAATCTGGTAGTGCTATAAGTGGATATTTGGCCATTAAATTGTTTTACTGCATCATTCAGAGAGAAAAATGCTATCAGTTGTTTCTCATAGTGGTGAAATGCTTGTCAGGATGCTTTAAGACACCCATTACTCTATGTAATCATCGCTATTTCCTTGTTAAAGACATTCATATGCACCGTAGCTTTGGGTACTGCATGTGGTTTGCCCTAGAGGACTTCTCTTGATTGCCCTGGGCCTTGGATCAGAGTCCAGAGTAACTTCTGCCATGTTTATTCATCTCTTTTGCTCAAGACTTGTCCTTCACACATTTTGGAGGTAGGTGGACAAACACCACAAATACTCTGGTGCATCCAGGTCACATGGCTATGTTCCATATCTGTGTTGTGCATTCTGTGTGTGTATTCCCCAGCTTCAGCTGTAGTTGTATATGATGAGGGGGGATAAAGTGCAGGTGACCTCCAGGTCACTGCTCCAGAACCCATGTGCCCCCAGAGTTTCAACTTGAGGTGCACTGGCTCGGCAAAGGCTTTTGTCTGAGGGCAGATTTCCTCCACATCACTTGCTTCTACTTTGTGCTTTCCATTGCTCAACACACTCCTTTTCTCTTCCCTGTCTGTGGCAAGGGATCCCTTGACCCTGAAATGCAGTTTTGAATTCATTTTGCTTGCTGGATAATACTGAAATTGAAAGGAAGGTAAATCTTGTTACTTAGGAACTGTGATTGTTGCCTGCGCTTATCAGATGTTTCCTGTGCAAAAGTGCTTCTTAATGTCTTATTTTTCCATGTTGGCACTTTTTGGTGGCAATGGACTTGAAATGTGAGTGCCCCAATGTATGTTTTCATGTACCTCCTGGGCTGTTAGCTCTTTAGTTCTTCTTACCTCCTACAGCCCCAGCAGAGAGGCTAACGCATCATCCAGCAAATCTGCCTTGCAAGGAGTGTTCACTGCACCTCCTGAGCAGAAACAGTGTGAGGGAGTATTTGCAATGTGAGACTGCTTCTCAAACTCACCAGTCTAAGGTGTTTACATCCCGTTGTACCTCTGCAAACCTCCTGTGTTGCCCTCTTTGCCCTCAGCTTTGGGTTGGCACAGACAGAGGCAAATCACGCCTGTGAATTACACTCATCAATTTCCCCTGCTCCTCTGCACCTCTAGGGAGTTCAGAGTCCACGATGGCTGCAACACCAGCTGAATTTGGGGTTTGAGCGAGTCCAAGACTTTTATGTGTGCATGCAAGCTTTTTTGAGGCACCATTCAGTGCTTAAGAGCCTGTGTAGGTTCTAATAAATAAATGCTTTTTGTCTCAGGTGTTGACTTTAGTGCAGTCATTCAGTACCACATGCACAAATACAGACCCATGAATCTTGTTGAACTATGAGGTTGAGAAAGCCATTTTCTTAGTCTTGCATCATGAGTTTGCGTAGCACCTAGCCGAGTGGTGCCCTAATCTGAGCCACAGACTCTGGGGTACTACTTTAGTACAAAAATATAATAGTAATTTGTAAATTAATCAGGGAGATTTTAAAATCAATTTTCTTCAGCAAACAGTGATTATTGAAATGGTTGCAGTTATCGCTGAGGACTGAATGTATAAAGTGCTTCAAGATAGAGAATTGGATTCTCTAAACATATAATTCTTTTATCAATAATTCTTATGAGCAGTCTTCTTTCTACCCTCTCTCTTTTGCCAAAACTCTCCCCTCTGTTATCTACTGAGCTCATTTTCCTCCTGCATAGCTGTGGATTTGTTGGTATACAAATTAATTTTATTATTGACTAGAATGAACATTTGGAGGATAAGAGTATCATTGCTATTCATACCTAAAGGTAATCAATACCGGTACAGAGGAATAAATATTTTCTAACCAAATAAGCATCTTCTCCAGCCTTATTTTGTTTTTCTAAACCCCACAGAACTGTATCCTGTGAACAAAGCACTGAGGGGCAATAGCATTTGCATCTTATTACCAGAGGAGGATCGGGAGAGAGAGAAACTTCTCTCCTGGTCTTGGCTTTTCCCATACTCCAGCTCTTTAGTCACTCACTCATAAAACAGCCTCTCTACTCTTTGACTGCAATGGTGATAATTATTTGTCTGTCATCAGTTTATTACCTCCAACACAGAAGAAAGAAATCCCTTCTTAAAGAGCCTTGGTGTCGCCTTGGGAATGGCAGAGAGTAGTCTGCAACTGATATTACAATGATGTGGTATTATTTGCTTCAGCCTAGGATCTCTTCTGTGGAATAAGTATCATTAGCATGTAAAAAACAAAGGAAAGGGGAAAGAATAGCAAAAAATGGTGGAGTTTGCCCTGCTCCTGGCCTATTCCACTGGCCAGTTCCAGCTGCTCATGACCAATCGTTGGTGTCATCTGAGGTTTTTCAGGTTTTCCATGCCCAGAGACACCCAGGAGATTTGCATTCGCTTGCAGCCAGGTTCTGCCTTCATTTAAGCCTCAAATGAGTCGGGGGCGAACAGAGCGTCAGACGCATTTTGCAAACCCTTCCCGAGGGTTCCCCGAGGCCGTGCCTCCTCATGGAGCCAGGAGGCTGCGCAGCCGCCCCAGGCGAGCCCGGCTTGCCGCTCTGCGGGGCCGCTCCGTGCCGGCGCTGCCTCCGGCCGGCAGCAGGTGGCGGCCGCGCCTCAGGCTCGGCAGCGGGGCCGGGCCGGTCCCGCGGCGCTGTGGCGGCTCCGGGGGCGCTCGGCGGCGCTGCCCGCCCGTGGGACCGGGCCCGCCACACTGCCCGGGCCTGGCCTGCCAGCAGGGGCTGGGCTTGGCGGGGTTATTCTGTTTGGGTTTCTCTATTTCCTCGGTTTCCCTTTTTCTCCTTCCCTCATCTCCTACATATCTATGGTAACACCTGCAGCTCGGGTTTGTATTTGATTTGGGATGAGTGAGGAGCTAAGTGCTGCAAGGGGCAAATTAGAGCGATGCTTTCCTCTGGTGAAAAAGCTGTGTTCCTGGGTTCCCAAAATCACAGCAGCACAGAACATTCTGAGTTGGAAGGATCATGGAGTCCGAGTCCTGGCCCTGCACAGGACACCCCGAGAATCACACCATGTGCCCAGCAGCACTGTCCCAGCGTTTCTTGAACTCTGCTTGGCTTGGTGCTGTGACCACTTCCTTGGGGGGCCTGTTCCAGCCTCTAACCACCCTCTGAGTGAAGAACCTTTTTTCTAATATCCAAACTAAACCTGTTGGCAACTTCAGGCCATTCCCTGAGGTCTTGTCCCAGGTCACCAGCAGTGGCTGCTTGTTGAGGGCTTCACTGTGGGGGCACCTGCTGCGCTCCCAGTTCCCACTGTTCCGCCTTTGTTGGCTCTGGCTGTGCACTGTGCCACCATGGCTTGATGCCATTAGCAGCTGGAGCCCAGGGTGTCAGGGCCTCGAGGCTGCCGAGCCCCAGGATGAGGATGGGGACGGGGATGAGGCACACCAGGGCTTGCACATTGCACTGGCTGCTGGCAACCACGACCCAGGATTAGTGACCTAACTGATGGGTAAGGCAAAGTCAGGCCCCTCATGTTGGTTAGGGATGGGTGGGAGATTAACTGAAAAGAGTATGGGGGTCTGTCTGTGGAGCACCCGGTGCTAAGACAAAAAAATGGAGCTTGGCAAGACAACCTTAAAATTCAATGAAGAAAAGGCATGGTGGAAAAGAGATTCCTTTCTGATGTAGGGTACTGGTTATGGGCCGTATCTTGCAATTATTATACACACAGTTGGAAACTTAGTTAAGTGAAAAGTCTCCATTGGCTTCAGTGGGCACCTCTGTAACAGCCTCATGGGTGTGAGGGAGCCATAGCACAGTTCTGTGAGCTACTGTTGAAACCTGAGTATCATCAATATCTGAATCTTGCAAGTTCTCTTTGATTTGCCTGGTTCTGTTTGCAGTGCCTTGACCTATTATCTGTACACATTATTTATCACTTATCTCCCAGCACAGATGTGCCCAGAATTTTATTAAGCAGAACAAACAGTAGTTGAATATTTAGGCTGAAGTGCAATTGGTAATGGAAAAGCAGTGGCCCTAGCAAGGATTTGATTTCTAATATGCTATAATGTGCAGAAGAGCTCAGGTCAATTGATCAATACTTGTGGAATTGCAGAGTAAAATTTCCAACTACTGGATATTTGATACCTGGATATTTAATCATTGGATCATCTATACTTCCTGAGCCTGTATGCATAGGTGCTGTCTTAAAAAGGCAGTATATGCTAGAGACATAAAGTCCTGCTGGAGACATAAAATCATTCTGGAGGTGATAAGATTTTCTGATATCTCTGAATCTGACCTCTTATGGGAATAGGATCCATGCACACATCAGGTGATGAAACTTGCACATGATATGGAATAGCTCATTTAAATGAATCAGCCGTTTGGTGGCTCCCTGACTACTCACAGCTTCTCTTGAGTGCCAGTCCAGTCCTTTTTGAAATGAGACCAGTAAGATAGCTGTCCTTAGCGAAACATGATGAAACCTGCCAGTGAGCATTTTCACATGCTGTTCTCTCTTTGTTTTGTAATTGTGTTTTTAAATAGAAGTGAGCAGCCTCTGAGATTTTGAGCTGAACATAGATGTAGGTGGAAAGCCAGTCTTATGCCCACAAGGTCCACCTTTCCTTCTTAAAATATCAATCCTATAACCTTGAATGCTTTTTGGAGATATCTGTAGACTTATCTGAATGAAAGCAAGGGATGAACAAGCCATTTTGTTTCTCAAGCAAATAAATACATCTGTATTATTTAACATGGATGTCTGAAGTTAAGAGTCAAAAATCTCTTTTTGGTATCTCAGTATGTGTTTTCTGTACTCTCATTATTTTTTTAGGTGTTAGCTTTCTAGCTTTCTGTGGCAAAGACCAGTCCTTTCTCCATGACAACCTCCAATTGCTTCAGCCGAGCACTTTCTTTAAGCACCATGTCTTGCGCAAGAGACATTTTGAGACATTGAGCACAGCTTCCCCAGCTCCACAGTTGGCTGCTACAGTCCTGCTGATGGAGTTTCACCCAGACAACATTGAGACACATACTAAAGAGCAGGGAGGAGGGAGGAAGGAAGGGAGGAGGAAGAAACATGTCTTTAGACGCCTTTATTCTGTTCCACCTTTATTTCCCTGCCACTGGGAAGCATAATTTCTGTATAGGCTGTCTGTCTTCATCTGTGAGTGAGGGAGACAGTGGTAAGCCAGACACTAAGACAGAAGAGCCATCACTGCTCCTCACAGCTCGCAAAGAATCAGACCTGTGGGAACAGCTATGCCTTTGCCACTGAACCACTGCAGGCCAGGGATGATGCCATGGCCACTGAGGTAAGATCGCACTTAAAGCTGGAATTTTACCACTCTGCTTTCTCTGCCCAGGTGACTGCTTCTCCTTGAGCAACCTCTCACCTTGTATTTGATTTGCCCTCTTTATATTCCCAGTGATGACAAGGTACTCCTAAGTGCATATTATTGCAAATAAATGGACATAAATATCTATTAAGAATTACAGAAAGTAATGCTACTGATAATTAAATTGGCAACCCCATCTGCTGTGCAGCTGACCAGGGTTAGCTTCGCTTTGCTTCAGCAGCTGCATCCACACTGTCTTGAGGTGAAACTTAAGTTCCTCTTTGCCTGTCTGGCAGGCAGTGATCTTGTAAAGCGTAACTCTTTGAAGACAGGCCTCTTTACATGGCTAAGCACGTCCAACATGCTCCGGGGCCATCCTGTACATGCAGGGAGCTGGGCCCCAAACTATCTGTGGGGGCAGCAGACCTCCCAGAAATTAAAGCCACTCCAGAAGTTGCTCTGTCAGAGAGCTCCAGATGAAACCAGAGAGGCTGTTTACTTCATGTGAAATAGAGGTTTAGGAGAAAGGCTTCCTTTCTAATCTAGAGGGCTCTATTGGTTGCATCGGGAGTTTATTGCTCTATTTCAGGAAGTCTGAATGTGGGGCAGTTGTCCCTCCTCCCAGTGGGGGACCACAAACAGGTGGCAGACTTTTATGACCATCTGGGCCTTCTCAGGTTGCTGAATGGGTGGTGGAATCCCTTCTAGATCCTGCCCAGCTGAGAAGGGGATTCCAGGGGATTCCTACTGCAGAAAAGGCTGACAACCCAGCTCTGCTCTAATTGCATCAGAAGGGGGGCAATTTGAGAGATGCAGATGATGGAGGGTATTTACTACTCCCTACCCCCCACCCCCCCACTTTCTCCAGGAAGCCCTTTCTGTTCTTTGGTCCCAGTTTTAGCAGCTCAGGAGTACTGAAATATCAAGAGCTCTTGGTGCTTAAACCAAAAATGAAACAAAGAAAGAATGAGAGAAGGGAGAAGGTTGATTCAGTTTCTTATATAACAATCTCCACCCTTCAAACTCTGGGATAAATGTTGGCAGAATGAGACCCTTCAGTGAAAAACATGCTTTGAATTTCAAGCCCAAACTTCTCCCACCATATGCAAAGACTTTGTCATCACACAGATCCTTGTCATCACATCTGTTTGATCAAAGCGTTCCTGGACAGAAAGTGGGGGTTGTGACTGCCAAGCAGAAAAAAAAAATAGTAGCTGTGTGCCTTATCCAAGCCTATCATTGCTCTTATGGCTGCACTCACAAAAGCTACTGCCTTTGCCTGCAGAGCCAGTGTTTAACACCTTTGTTTACTAGAGCTCCAGATAACCAAAGCTCCAGTTCTCTGCAGGAGGTGCTACAGAAAAGCAAGAGTCTCTCCTAGGTTATTCAGAGTCACAGAGTTTCTGAAGAATTTACAGGAATGCCTCTCTAGGAATTAATATTCCCACTATCCCTTGCCTATTTTTCAAAACTCTGATTTTATTTAATGGGATTTTGAAATCTGGGTAGTCTTTCCCACATCCCTTCTCCTCCACACTATGGTAGTTCATTTCTATAAGCATTTGCACCAACAAAACATATCAGCAGGTTATAAAATGAAGCAGGTACTTTACATGTAATTAATTTAGTGATTTGCTCAGTTGCTGATTCACGTGCATAACCTCAATTACCATTAATGAGAGTTATGTAGGCATGTCAAGGGCAGAATAGACCCCTCATAATGTAACATGGAATGTTATTACATTACTGCTGTAATTATATCCTGCACACACATCATTTCTACTTTGCTTCATGAACTGCACTTCAAATGTGGTGGCTACTCATCTATTATGCTGCATATGTTAATTCTGAGGTTACACTAAGCATTGTCTTTTCCTCTTCATTGTTCTGCTGCCTGTCCACGAGAGATACATGGAGCTAAATAAGTAACCTGCCAGTTGGTGTTTTTTGCAAAGCTACAAGTTTTGGATTTTTTGAAGGTGATACTGGAAGTCAGAAACGATCATAAAACAACTAACCTCAGCAGAACAGCATGTCATCTCTCCTTCAGCATTTTATTTTTATTTATTTTTAATTGGAATCTGAGCAAGCATTGCTGAGACACCTTTAGCCTCATGGTCAAAGAAAGTCACGTGTACATGAATCATGCCTCTGACAGAGGTGTTGAAACAATTCTGCTCTTCCAGAGGATTTTTAGTCCTTGTTAAATAATTTTTCTTTTGGGAGAGAGAAGGAAGAGGAATAGTCCTATCCTGGTGCACCAATTGGATGTTACTGGAAACTAGAGAAATTGAGAAAACTGAAAGTTATCTAACTGGTGTAAATAGCAATTTTCAGGCAATAAAGCTTAACACAGATGTCTCAGTCTGCTCTATCTCTTGTTTTGTCTAGTGAAGTTGTTGTATATGAACAACTGCTTTTGGGTTTTGTCTCTGGGACATATTCTACCTCTGTGTTTGTGCCAATGCTCTCTGAACTGTCACATACATTTTAGTATCTTTGTCTTGAGGCTCCCTCCTGCGCTTCTGCAGAAGATAAGGCCTAATACATTTCTGAGTATGTGGGCTACTGTTCAAACCTGCGTATTTGTAGAGCATAGTATATCCCTGCAACTAATCATCGGCTCCCTGTGGCCGTCTTGCCATGACAATCGTGCCCAGTGCCTTGGATATTATACTGCTGTGGAATCAGAGGTACACACAGTATGCCTGCACCTTTACAGGATCACACAGCTAAGCCAAGTAGTTCAGATTAGCTTGGCAATTAAGGGATAGTGAGAAGCAGGGAATCCCTAATGCTGACTGACAACATGGCACTGGTCGATGGGAAGGGAAAAGAAGCGCTTGCAAAAACTTGAAGATTGTGGAACAGCCAAAGCCCCTGAGTTAATGCTTTCTTTATACAACCACCAGCAGGCAGGTGGCATGTTCTGGGCTGAAGGTAAATACTGATACCAACATCCAGCAATCTTTTACTAAGGAATTTGATTTTACTACTTCTGTTTGTGTAGGGCCTAATGTTAGTTAAAATGTTTGCTAAAAGAGAGCTCTGTTTCCAAGGTAACAGCTACCTAACTTTATTACTAAAACTGCACTAATTCAAACAGGGATCTGAACAAACAGATTCATGTTAATTTCAAGCTCCATTAAAAACACAAGGAAAAAAAATCAATGTTCACCAAATGGAAAAAGAAAATAAATCAATAAGGAAATTTTATTTTCAGCCTTTAAAGTGAGTTTTTTGTAAACAGTAGAGGTTAAAAAAGTGAAACTACTTGAGAGCGATACACCGCATCCTTGTAAGCTGTACTGTAAACAGGAGAACAAAAAGATTCAGTGATAATCTACGAATAATTATTAGAGCTGTAAAAGCTTGAAAAATAGACGTACAGAAGTGGAATGACCTGTCTGAAGCCACACGCAGCCAGATCTCCCAATGTGTTGTCCAGTGTTCCTGGGCTGTGACTCAGGAGCGATGGCCAGAAGCCTCAGAGAGAAGCACAGGTGTGGTTGTGTCATTGCCCACATGACTCTGAGCAGTGTGGGTGACAGCAGCTGTGTCTGTGTCAGTGCCAGGACTCAAAACATTTGCTAGCAACCAACATACAAACACTCTGGGGATCCTGGTTATGTGGTTTGACTCCTACCCTGTGCCGAAGCCCCTGCTGCCCCCATTTTCCCTGCTGTGGTGTCCCTTGCTGGCGGAGGGGCAGGTACACTGGCACTGCTGCAGGCTGGGCACAGCCAGTGGCACACTGGCACGGTGACAGCTGGGACTGTCAGGTGGCACATGCTGCCCAGAGGGGTCTTGGAGCTGGGGTTTTACTTGTGGTTGAGACACCAACTTTGCACTTGGGAGACCTGCATCCATGTCCTCCATGCTCTCAGCCTTTGTGCTGTCCCCCCTGCTGTAAAATGGGGGTTACAGCTCTCTGGTGTCATTTTAAGGCTAAACCCAGTATTAGGAGCAGCGACTCAGAAGGCAGCAAGGTTTGGAGGGCAGCAGGTGAGCCATTTTGAAATCAGGCCTTTGCATGGTGACTCGGCTCTTCATGCTTTACAGGACATCTATCTGATTCCAGAAGCTGCAGTTCCTTTCCTTTCAAATTAAGGCTGTCTTGGCAGGTCCATGAGTTTTGAAACTATTCAGAAAAGATTTTTGCAAGGAGTAGCAATGGCTTTTCCCCTTCACTGGGCTGTATCTTTTCCAATTTGCCCCTGTTAATAAATATTCTCATTTCCAAAATCTGGATGGAGGAGGGAAGGGGCTATAAAGAGATAACTTTCTGAATTCTCCACAATACTTTGTTTCCCAGGAAAAAGAAATGTTTTATTATGTAAAAGAATTAAAATAATTGGCTGTAGCCTTGAAGTGCCCAAAATACACTTAGTGACAATTCCTGATAGAAGTCAGCTCTTCAAGATCCAAATTATTTCAATATTTTCTGGAACAGAGTATCTCTTTCCTTCCTCTAAAACTTTTACAACTGAACATTCTCTCCAAATAATGAAGTTTTAAATAGGTGTGTGATAGTAGGTTTTACCTACCTGGCTGAAAAACAGTGAAGGCAATGTCACATGCCTGCCCCATGTGAATCACAAATGATCTTATTAGGGCTCACCAAAACAAGGAGGGAAGGGCACAGAGTAAGCCAGTGCTTATACACCAAGCAAGCACCTAGTTTTCAGTCTTTACATTCGTTGTACCTGTAAAGGAAAAAATCTGTGAGGACAAAAGGCAAAATCTCAAGGTCATGCACTGATAAGGCCTATCTGGTAAAGAGACAAAGCAAATGGAATGAAAATAAAACCTATGGCACAATGCAGTAGTTTATTTTAGTAATCCTCCTAAGGAAAAATTAATAATTGGAATGTCTTTCAGAACACAGTAAAAGATGTAACCAAACAAAACCTGAGTGCAGCAGTCCTTTGAAAAGAGAGATTGATGACAACAGAAGTCTCTGGCAACATTTGTGATGATTTTTTTCTGGACAGCTGGTTTCTCCCAGCATTAGTTTTTGTAGAGGCACCCTCTATTAAAACAGCACATTATACCCTTTTCCTTCTCTCCTCTCCTCCTTCCCAAGCTACCTCACTAGTATTACACTGTTTGCCCCAAATTCCAAATGGTATTTACTTTAAATCTTCTTTGATTCAGTTACTTCACCTTGGCATCCCATCAGCTGGCAAACACAAGTAATGAAATGAAGGGAACACAGTTAAGTTGATATCTTAAATGCACACAAATCCCACATGCTGTGGCAACAACAAAATGAATAACAAACACGCTGCATGAAAATCCTCTTAAGTTCCTTTTTTTTTCAATTCCAGACTTGCATACAGGAGGAGGAACATCTTAAAAAATAATCCCGTAATATTGCTGAACTAACAGCATTGGCATGAGGCACAGGATGGTCTTATGCTTCTCTGCATATCTCAGACAATCACAGCTGCTGCTAGTAAATTAATGGCTGCAAGGGGGTTGGAAGAGGGAGAACGAGGAGAAGAAAGGAAAATGAAAGCCTCGTAGGTGGCCTTGTCTCTGCCAAAATGAAATATTTTCATTGGAGCTTTTTCCATTCAACAATTGGCAGCTTTATCCAGAGGCCTTAAACAGAAAAATTCTTACTGTTTTGAGAGTGACTGCGAATGGGATGCAACACTATCTGTTAATGTACATAAACGAGTATCTATTTAATAATAGAATTGTTTTCTCTTTAAGGTGCCTTTCTTCTTTCTTTTCCTTTAAATTTTTGCCTACCAGGTCTGCTTGCTTCCCTTTGCCCTGGAAATTAAACCTTGGTCCTTTATGCAAGATTTATGCTGGAGGCATTGGCTGGTATTTCATTGTCAGTCAGGGTGTGATTCTGCTGTGACATTTTCAGCTATATTTTTATGGTAGCTGCAGTTAAACCAACATGAAGCATAAAAATAAACACTCTTTTTTCCTGACAGAGTTCATTTATATCAGTGAACCAGACTAAAAGGTGCACTACCCAAAGCACTTTTGGCTGGTTTTACTTACATCTGCCCTAGAGGGCTTTCCTGTCTTGGACGTAGCTAGGCTGCCAGTAGCTCAGATGGAGAGTAGGGGTGTGGTGTGTCTGTCCATGTGTGCAGGGTGGGTAGCTGAAGTGCAGAGTAAATAGGGAAAGAAAAAAATAGATCTAATTGTTCTAGTGTTTGGGTGAAACCCCCCCAAGTGCTGAAGTCTGGAGAAAAATTAGCAGGGAATCCTGGCATGTCCAAGATCTGCTGAGTTCTGCTGTCTGTTGGATTCAGTGGAGGTTGCTGAAGAGGTTGCTGACTTCTGCCTGCTCACCTCACCTCAGCCAGAGTTTACTTGTTCCTTCAGCTGCCCCAAGCAATAACCAACGATATTTGATTCACAGAAATTGTTCTCAACCAATGCTTTATTAGTAACACTCCTGTAAAAGACCTGATTTTCAATGTCAAAGCTTCCTGCCTGCTCTGGACTTCTTCAGCTGGATTACAAGGGTGGACAGAGCACACAGGAAGAGTACTATTAAGCTAAAAAGTGATTTGATGGCCACAGCCAGTACTTTAATCAGAAAGGACAGTTATTCTTGAGCCTGAAGTCCTTAGTGACAATAATCAACGGCTGATGGTTCTTTTCTTCCTCCTGCCTTACTAAAGCACAACTCGCAAAATCAGTGGTGAAGGGACATAGGAGGAAAGGCAAAAAAAACCAAAAGGAGATGCCAGGCAGCCCCTGTGGTGATGGCAGGGCTGGAGGGGCAACAGTGGGCATGGAGGCATGCAGAGCTCCAGGATGCAGGAGACTAGGAAAATCCTGAGCAAGGAGAGAATGGGAACCTGTGATCAACAGGCTCACAATCTTATGTACCCATAATCTCAGCATGTAGAGTAGAGTGGGACTCCCTCATTTACTCACTTAAATCTGTGTTTTCCCCTTCAGAACTGTTCAGCTGCAATGACTTTTTTACTGGAAATTTCTCACAATTTTATTGGAATGTCCATTGTCTCCCTTTTCCCTTTCTGGCACATGGTCTTTACACTGTAAAGTATCAATGCATTCTCATTCCACAAAGTTGCCTGCCACTTTAGTTTCTTTGGCCTTGTATGTTGTTTTCTCTTCAGTGCTTGCTTTCAACCTCTCTGGACCCAGAGAGAAAGAGGAGAGGGGGCAGACTGAGGTGAATTGATCATCTACAGTAAGTCAGTGTAATTCCACTGACTAAATGAACTGAATTACTGCAGCGGAGAACTGGCTTTGTCATTTCTCCCTCTTCTGTGTATTTTGTATTGATTGTTGTGAAAAAAAACCCCACAAAACAACAGAAAACCCCCACTCCACCAAAACTCTGTCTCTTTCTGATTTTGCTGTCCTAAGAGGTGCAGCTGTATGCTAATAGTCTACTTCTCTAGTGGGCAATAGAAAGGGCTATAGCATGCTTTGATAAACCAGGAAGCAGACTCTGACACTAGTTTGCAGGGAGAGAAACATACGGAGCTTTTTTTCCCACTTTCTTTCCCTCACATCAATTTCACAGTCTTTTAGTTCTATTGACCTCTATAGAGTCCCTCCTAATTTACAGCCCCATAAACAAAATCGGAACGATGCCCTCTAAAATGTGCAGAATTGTTTTCAGCTTGCACTGAGGAGGAGCATGGCTTATTCCCGGGGTTTGCAAAGGCATCTCTCTGCTCAGTGAGTTTCTTGCATTATAGACCTTCTCCCATGCTTCTGCTGCTATTACTGGCATATTTTACTTGGATGAGTAAGTAAGGTACAAACAGCAATGCAATCACATAGTCTGCTGCTTTGGAAGAATCGGAGAGACTCAGTTTCTGCCATGCTTTCTTTTAAACTCCTGGAAGTTGCATGGTCAAGGCTGGAACAACAGTCAAGTCCTTGACTATGACAATACCCCAAGGATGTGTTTGGGTTTACTGTTCCACTGATTGATTTCATGCCATGAGTGGACTGGAAGCCCTTTATTTTGCCCTGAGCCTCCCTGTGCCCTGGTGCATGTCCTGGGTGTGCCATTAATCAGACTATATGGGCTGTTCCATCTTATTGCTTAATTAAGACCTGTCAGTAGTTTACATGAGATTAATACCTATTTATATGGAGCTGGAGTTTCATCTGTTTGGGTGATGAGTTATTGAACTGCATTATATGAAATAAATCAATAAAATATTACTGGGAACGAGAATGACGTTCTCTTCCTTGCACTTCAGTCTTTTCACTAAGCTCAGAGACAAAACTCACTCAAGGGAGACGTTCATGTGTGCAGTCAGCTTTCCATCTACTAGCTAGATGTGATGTCTACTAATATCTCTGATCACCTTGCTCTCATGACCTGAATCATAAAGTTGAGACCTGAGGGCGTGCTGCCAAGAGTGAGAGGTGCTTTTAACAAGTTACAGTGTAGTGACCCTGTTATGATATGACTCAGAGCCCAGTCTTTCCACGGGTGACTACAAAGCCGACACCCTCAAACTGGTCTGAAGTTGCTCTTAAATGAGTGCTTTGTATGACCATATGTACTCATTATTCATGAGAAACAGCAGAGGAGTCATCAGTGGGTGATGTCCAGGACATTTAGCCTAATTGCAGGGTTTTGTTGCACTAATACAACCTGTTTACCAAATGCAAATAGCTTCCCCTTGATATCATGGCTTGACTGTGTACCAGTGCTGATGAAGATTTTTTCCTGACCACTTTTCTTGCCTGTGGTGACTTCCCTTGAATGGGGCTGAGCAGGACACTTCTCTCATGAGAGGCACCCTTCCAGGAAAGCTCCAGATGCTCTTTTCAAGCTTGAGCTAGTCTTTCTGTCTTGTCTTCCATATCTTTTCTCTCTCTCCCAAGCTTGACCTCTGGGATGGATCTGACACATGCCTTTTCTCCACAAAGACATATAGTTTCCCCTTGGTGGGTGGCTGGTAACATTCCAGTGCCAGTTTTCCTGCTCTTCCACCCAGCCATATCCCGAGTAAGGAAGTGCAGAGGCTTTGTCCTTTTGACCCTGTGAAAAATCATTTACTTCTGATACCATTTGATTTACAACCTACCACAGAAAAGAGTTTCCAAGAAACTGAAAACTTATTTTCTTTGTAATAATTATTTGTATCTTCATAGTAATCTATTCTAACACATGACCAGAGATGTGAAACGGTCTAACATTCACTGACTCAAGTGGCTGCTGTAACAAGTGCAAGGAGAGAGGAAAATGCTAATGTGGATTGAGGAATGGACTTCAGTTCACAGGTGTTTGCTGAGATGGCAGAGTTCATCACTAGCCTGGAGCTTCTGTTGGTTTGAAAAAAACATCGCCTTCTAAAGTTTTGGCCGAAGAAGAGGGTGTTTCTCCTACTTGTAAATAATTCAGAAGAGTCCTTTAAGTAGTTAATGAAATAAGGACAGCCTTCACTTCTAACCAGCTTCTCATTGACCCTCCTTCTCTTGGTTGTTTGTTTTAGCTTCGCTGCCATTGTCACTGAAAACTCCCCTTGAATGCTTGTACCATAGGAAAGGGTTCACAGAGCTAATAAAGGAGATGCTGTCTTGACAGCAGGCACTGCTTAAAGCAGGGGCTAATGTGTTTTTCTGGCCTCAGATGAACCCAGTTTCAGGGCACTCATGTGTTCCAGCTGTCCTTTTCCTTTTCTGCTAAGCATCATCTCTGCTTTGTATCTGCCACCATAACTGCAGGTTGGAGGTGCTCCCTAACCCAGTTCTGTCACAGTAATCTGGGTCAGCCTCAACACTTCCAGTACTATGTTTATTTTTGTAACTCTCATCACTTCAGCAGTTGGGTTAGAGAGCCCTTTCATGTGCAGTTATGCTGACAAAATTGAGGGGGAAGTGAGCTCCGGAGGGGGCTGAGCCGAACAGGACAGGGGTGCCAGTGGCCATGACAGCAGTCTGACCATTCCCTAAAGCACACAATAAACAAACCTGGGGAGGAGGGACAGCTACATCAGCTTTTTAGCATCTTGAGACTTTTGTCCTCTTCTGATAATGAAAGTAGGTGGGCAGTATACATATTTAGAAGTTAATTCCTAAGTTCATTATATGCTTGTATATTAGCAAAGGCTAAGTTGTTAGCTAAACTCCTTTCACCTTGTCATGATCCTTCTCTAGCTGAAGTGACTGATTTGAGACTCAGCATTGCAGTGGGCCTTGTAGGATGCAGGTACCAAGCTACAAAAGATTTTCTGAAGAGAGGGTCATTACAGTTTCTCAGGTGTGCCTTCAAGTTGCTGAAAACGTGCCTGGGCATCAAAATCGTGCAAAAGCTGATGAGCTCAACCTCCATGGAAACAGCACAGCAGCAGATGGATTTGCTGAGGAATGTAACTGTTGGCAAATGCTAGGATTTTTTATTTAATATCAAAAAGGAGAAAGCTGTAAAATTTGGATCTGAACTTTCCTGAAGTTTAGTAGAGGAGCAGGGGGGAACTGTTTGTGTTAGAAGTGTTGGTCTATCTCCTTTTTTGATATTTAACTGTTGTCAAAAGGCATCAGTGAAAGAAAGAAAGAAAATAAATCATCTGGACACTTTGTTTTATTATTAGCTATGCTTGATATTTTCCTATCTGCTCTTCTTCTAACCCTTCTCGCCCCTATTTCCATCCTTCATTTCACTGAGATTATTCTACATGCTATAGCCATATCTCTATAAAAAAAAAACCAACTACAAGCTCTTCAGACATTTGCCCCTGGTAAAGAAGAACACTGTAAATAATATACAGGAGTAAGAACCTCATGAGGATCTGAGTCCAAGCAGATGTCACTAACTTGGAACGGAATAAAACAGCCCTGCTACCTCTGAAAACAAACCAGCCCTCTGGTCCCAGCCCCTGTCACCTCTTCAATAACACGTGATCACTGGAGTAAGCTTGGCAATTCAAGGAAAGCTGTCCTTTGCCTGTTGTGAAACTGGCACACAGGCATACAGCCAGCTCGAATTGTTATGACACTGGAGTAGCTAAACATTTTACATACAGTTGGAAGCAGCTTTTACATGACTTCAATCTCCTCAGGCTTTTCAGCCTCTTTTTTTCATCCTCTCCCTTTAGCCAACAGGATGAAAATGTCAAGAGTGTTCTCAAACCCACTCTCCTGGGCACATTCACCTGAGTAAAAACAGGTTTGTGGCTGTGAGTGCGATATACATTTATTGAGCTATCTCCAGAGATACCTGTGGTCACTTTTTCAATTCAGCCCTAACTAACTCCATGCCATGGTGGAAATGAAGCAGCCGGTGTAAATAAATAGATGTTTTGTGCCTGCGGTTTAGATCACTTAAACTGTCTTTTAGAGTTGAGGTAGAGAGTTAAGAACTGACTGTGGCAGAAAAATCTTAGCAGCTACTGACAAGGCAATACACAGCCAACCCCTGGGCAAGGATATTCACAGAGGACAGAGCTTGAGCGCTTGTAAGAGTTTAGATTCACACTTAGGTTTATAGCAGTGTACTTTTCCTGTGGAGACAAGCTTTTAAATGTTGAATGGATTTGGTTCTCAGGTTTATATAGGTATTTGATATGCACACATGCACATATTTATACCCTCATAGACCCATGTGCCTAATCAAACTTTTCACCTTTGATCACCTCAGTCCTTAGCCCTGGTTGTTTGAGAAAACTTTTCTTCGAGATAAACTTTTTGGTTGTGAATTCCCCTGGGATTACATAGCTGGAAATCTCAACTCTAATTAGAACAAATTTATGTACTTGTAAGTGTGAACATACAGGTGAGATTTCATACCTCAGACAATTTCATTTATGCTTCTGCACATCGGCCAAGAGCAAAAAATTTCTTTTCCAAATACAAAATCCTGCTTCCACTCAAAAATCCAATCAATCAACTAGTTTGTTTGCTGGTTTTGCTGTATGACAATATTAAATCCCCTGAAAAGTGACATTTATAAGAAACAATTTTCAGTATATATCATGATGAGTGCTTGAAAAGAAGGCTTTCTGCTACTGGGTGGCTGAGGATTTCCAGAGGAACACCGCAAGGGTTTCCAACTGTAGCAGGTTGGAAAAAACAAGATTTTAAAGTCAAAATGACTGACAGAACTGCTGTTTTAGGGAGTTGCTTAGACATTTTAAAATGCACCATTTATATTTATTTTCCTTTGCAGGTCTCTGCTAAGACAAATTAGCAGTATAGATCAAGACATTAAACAAAAACTTTAATAAAATCTCAGATTTAGGGTTTGTGCCTGTAAATTCCTTGGCATAAACAAGAGGCAGTGGTATGACACAGTAAAAATCCAAGTGTCAGTCATGCCAGGGTGACTAATATAACTCACTTGTGGCCTCATTAATCATGAGAGGAGCAGGCATCCCAAATTCATGTCAATAACAGCTTTACACCACTCTGGCAAATAAGAAATCCTCTATAGGTATCCTCAGATTGAGTGAGAAACCCTGGCCCTTTCTGGTATAAACCATCTGAGCTCTGCAAAGGGCTGACAAGCAATGATCATTTTTGTTAGCTGAGCATCTGACCTACATTTGCTATTCATTATTACTGTATTATTTTTTGGGAGTCAGCAGAGTTCTTCTTCTGGCTCTGAACAAAGTGTTTGTCTTGTAATCTAACCAGACTGGGGATGTCTCCAAATACTCTTTGGGAATTTTATTTAAAAATGCAGCCTCTACCTTAGCGATAGAAAATAAATCGATGGTTTGTTTCCCCTCAGGTGAAACTGATACCATCTTAGGACACTTTTGGTCCCTAGATAAGGGGATCACACAAGCAATCCTAAGAAACATTTACCACTTGAGTTGTTTGATTGTGAAAGAGTGGTAACTAAAAAAGGAAATATTTGGATAAGTACGGCTAGATTTCTTTAAAAGCTCTTTGCTTCCTCTTCTTCCAAATTGTGCATGTGGAAGATTTTTCTTGCCTCTCCCTGTCTCTACACCTCTACAGCAACACTCATTTGGCATGAGGGAGACGTGTTGCTGTCAGGACTGACTCAATTGAAAAGCCATCACTACTTTTTGGTAGGAGTAGTGTCCAGGTGGATTAGGTCCTTGCTGTGTGTGACCTCACTGCCACACACACTAGCAGAAGGGAGGCAATACAGATGCTGGGCTACAGGCAGGACCCTCCACCTCTTTTGGGGGCTCTCTGCATGTGGGTCAGCTTAGTCTAAGAGCCAAAACACTCAGTGGGGAGAGGGGAAGAAAATCTGTTTCTCTCCTGAATTCCCTCTAAGTATATCTTTATATATTGGCTTCAAAATTTAAACTTTCATCAAAAGGCTCATTGGAGAGTGGTGCTAGTCAGGAGCCCTCCTGACTGCTGTCCAAGACCTCCATGTGGCCCCTAAAGGCAAGACAGTCGGACTTTCCAGCTCATCTGTGCCCAGCCTACACTCTGGCCCCAGAGGGTGAGCTGCAGTTCGGGTCTGCCAGCCTGGAGCCTGTGGGGCTGTGCCAGCCTCCTGGGGCCGCATCCACCATGCCTGCCTCAGCAGCAGCAGTGCAGCATCCGGAGGAAATGTGAGGTTGGGATTTCATGGAGCATTCTCAGCCCAAAGAAAATGGCACAGTTGACTGTTCCTTTCAATATGAGCTGCCATGCAGGGTGACAAAAGTGCAGCTGACGGGCCACATGCAGCTCCTGAGTGCATCTGCTGCTGCTGCTCGTGGTGCTTGGTTAAAACCCCCAGCGGGGTTGGAGCATGGCAGCCAGATGTGTCCTCACCTCCTTGCCTCCTCTCCATGTAGCACCATGGCGCAGGAGGGAGAGCCAAAAGCAGCAGAGGACGTAACTCCAAGCACCCTGATTCTCCTCTCCACAGGAAAAACAGGCAGAAAACTGATGCTGCAATATTCCTCCCAAATCCCAGCATGTTTAATGGGCTCTCAAGATAATTGAGTATCCAGTTGATGATATGTAAATGCCTGTCATCGAGAAGGTCAGATATTTTCAGCTGAAGTTGATAGGCTGGTCATACGGATGAATGAAAACTGAAAAAGAAAGACCTGGATCAAAATAGCTTTCTAGATGTTTAGTGAGAAGGTAAAAAAGTAATTCCTTCTCCCTAGGGCAGAGCAGCTAACCAGTGGTGGCTGCATGTCAGTGTGTGAGCCTGGGCAGCCTGGCATGCTGCAATGTGGGAGAGCACCAGGCTGCTAGCAGGCCTGCAGGTTACATCCCAGGATGCACAAGTAGCCCGTGAGGTGTCTGGTGGAGCAGTCACCCAAGCGCTTACATGACATGAAGACGATGTCACTTGGTGCATACATGTCTCCATCTGAAAATGGGAACCAAGAGGAATAAAAATAATAGGGGAAAAAAAAAAAGGAAGCCTGAAAATGTTAGAAGGATTCTGGTTAGTCTAGCCCAGTGATGAATTCAAAACCATAGTGAAGTATTCATAATTTGTTGGCAGTACTTTTTATATAACTTATGACTTTATATTACTTATTATATTTATATTACTTACTTATTACATTAACAGAGAAGAGAGAAAAAAAGGTGCTCTTGGACACTCAAAAACAGACTAGCATGGTGTTGTCTGTGTGTTCTGCATCCCCTGGATGCTCTTGGTCCACAGAAGCTGTGGTGCTTCCTAGGGAGCTGTCATGAGTCCTTTGGTGCCAGGGCAATTCATATCGTGTTTTTCATACTGCTTATGTAACTTGCAGGTCTAAGGCTTCATTTATAATAAACTGATCATGTGAGCAACAGTATGTCCATAGTGGTGGTTGTTCTTTTTGGCTCCAATGGTGGTGATTTCTTTGCTACCAGGGAAATTTATGGGCAGCTGCTCCCACTCTTTTGCACGGCCTGAGCTGACTCAGGGCAGATGCACTTCACACCTCTGAAGCTACAGCAGGTACTTCTTCCCCTGGAGTTCCTCCATGCACTGAAAAAAGGCTATGCCCAGGTTCTTGATAATGGACTTTGGTGCAACTGTTGCAATTCCAGAGTATAACTCCATCCTGGTAATTGATGCGGTTCTCCCCCTTTCCTCGTTTGTGGGGAGAAATGAGATATTTAGGGTGAATTAACATTGAGGCAGGTTCCTGGTGTTTGACCCAAAGTGGAGGGCCACTCAGAGGCTGAACTAAATGACTGCCCCTCTGCTGAACACCGTCGATTATGGTCAGTGTGTGGTTACAAGCACTCCCAAGGTTGAGCGCTGATGTGGTGGTGATTTGATCTCACTGGGTTGGTCAAAAGGGAGTTCTATTTCCCAGCAATTATTGCCTAGGAGAGAGAAGGGGAATGAAAAAAACAAACCCTCAAACCTGGAGGCAGGGAATTAGAGTAAGTGCTGATGAGTTGGCAGATGCTGCCGGATCAATGGCCATACCATGGCAGGAAAACAGCGACATCCCTTTCAGAGCCATCAGTCACTGATGTTTTGGGTAAATGCCAGCAAACAGAGCGACAGGAGAGAGAGGAAAGATGGGGGAGGGAGGCACCAGCCTGCTGGGGCACTTTTAATTACTTTGGGTCACATCAGACAGAGAACTGCTCACCGTGACAGATCAGTCCTGTCCAGAGGGCTTGCACGCAACCCAGGGTAACAACCAGGACTTATGTTTGCGGAGCTCCTTTAATCCAGAAAAAAACCCTGCACAACTCAAAGCATCACCACAGCCAAGTGACAGGCAGATGCATATTGTGCACATCCATGCATCCCCATGCCATGCAGGGCTTCCTTGGGCTGGAGCAGCAAGGGGCGTCTGTCTGACAGCGCGTGCAGCAGCACTACACAACTTTCTGGGCAAGAGGGAGGGCAGGGGATGCTTGGTGGTACCATAGCTTCTCTGGCTGGGAGCCAGAACATTAGCACATCTGATGTAGGGCTCATGTCTCCACACAGCTCAAGTTGTTGCCACAGCCTCCAGAAGGGCGTCTTGCCATTTTCTCACTCCTTTTCTCCTTTGAAGCCTTCAGTGGGGCTTGTGGCAGCACAAGTGCTCTGCAAAGTCTTATTTATGAGTGGTTTTTGCACTAGCAGCAAGGTGTTGTTATAGGAATGGTCTCTGACTTTCTGTACTTGATTGCCATCACAAATTCCTCAGAAGCTTCTAAAAAAAGAAAAGAAAGAAATATCACGATCCTATAAATATTTTTATGGCAGAATCCATCACTGCCACATATGAATCTCATCTACAATCCTTGTTTTCTTCACACACAACAATTTCCTGTTGACTTCACTGGGATCTGCATTTGCATTCAGGTTGCATGGTCAGGTTGTTAATTATGCAAACTCACCTGGTCCTCCTGAGCTCAGCGCAAATTCAAATGGACATGCCCTCATGAAAATAAGTCCTTCATTGCCCTGCTGCAGATTTTAAAATACTGATCTCCCCAGTGGAAACAGTATTTGGTGTTTCTAGAACACTCTGATGATATGTGGCTCCTCCTACTTTCTTCTCAGTCCCTGTTTAAGTGATGTTTCATTTCAGTCCTTCTGTCCCTGCATCTGTGCTTCTCCTTCAACTTGATAGCTTGCGGTGCTGGGCTTTTGACTATGTTAATGACCTGATCCAAGTTTAAAAAATAAAAAAAGGCAGGTTGGTTTTACTGTGCAAACAATTTTACCCATAGATAATGCAAGTATGGAAAAAAGCAAAAGAGGGGTAAAAAAGATAAACTGAAATTTGCTGCCACAGTATTAAATTGCAGTAGGAGCCAAAATTAAACTGCTCATCAGCCATACCACTGCAGATAGGAGAATCGGGCATTGTTTCTGTTTCAAATCAAATGTGTGTATAAGTCCAGGGGTGCCAGTTTAGCTCATATAAAGGAGGAGCCTTCATTATAAATCTGAGAGGCCACTTTAATGAGCTGTTTTAATCTGACGTAGTTCAACTGATTGTGGTGGCTTTGGCACAGGCGCTGCTGTGCTGTGTGGGGGATGAGATCTGCTGTGTGCTGTTACCCCCAGCAGAACCCGTGTGCCCCTGGTGCTGATGTCATGTGTGGGTGTGTGCCCCTCAGATGTCACAAGCACACCTGGCTGGTGGGTTCTCACTTCCCCCATTTGACCTGGTATTTTTTTCTGCACTTTGCACTCTCCACATTTTCTTCAGCTGGTGAGGTCTGGCTAACAGCTTTGGCTTGGGGATCTCAGGAGTGGGGAGATTTTGTTTCCTGAAACATAGCAGCCCTAAATTACTGCCAGCCTGGATTTTTTGTCATGGGTTTCCCCTCCCATGATGTTCATTCTAGTGTCCTCTTGTACTACTCTGTCATTTATGGGGACAGTCTTTCTGCTCTAAAAGCACTGCTTGCTTCTTTCCCCAAACACCTTTTCACTCCAACAAGTTTAAAGCCTGGCATTCATATTCTTAATCTGTCAGGCTGCTGCAAGCAGAGCAATAGAAAAAGAAATTTTAGTGCCATCCTAGACTTTCTGTGTGACTTCAGAATGGTTATTCTAATGGCAGAGTTGATCAAATACAGTAGAATTGTTGTTTTAAAATATTTATTGCTATTTCAACTGATGACTTCTCAACAACAACTCATACTTTATTTACTTATTTGTTATTTGAACATCTACCTAAAGAGATTTTTCTTGCACAAACACTAGGGGAATGGCTGTTCTTTGTACAAATGCCCTTGTTCAGCTTCAAGCAAAAGTGTTTGAGAAAAGATAAGAAATACATTTTTCTCATTAATTTCCAGCTGCTCTTCTTCATCAATTATTGCTATTACTCCTATTGCTACAGAGTCAGATGGTCTTGGATTGGGTACAATTACTGTGTGACCTGTGAGTCTGGCTGGGTGAGAGCTGTTCTAGTTTGCTGAGTTAGGTGATCTAACTCTGTAGCTCAGCAGCAGGATCTACAAGGCATTATCCAACCCTATGGGATTCCCTGTGGGAATGAGGATCAGCTGAGAAGGTCTCCCAGATGAGAACTCTCCTGCTTTTACAGGTTCCAGCATCAGACCAATAAAGAGATTCAATACCATTTGGTGACGGGAATACTTGCTACAGGAAGAAGAGCATGTACAAGCAATCACAGATTCAAAGGTTAAAATCAAGTTGATAAGTCACAATGGGGAAAACAAATCAGCAATTAATGTAAGCTGTGCTGGGGGTGAAAGAGGCTTGGAGGAGGAGGGGAGTTCACATATTGAGACAGAACGTTAGTGGATGGAAGTACACTCAGAAAGTGATAGGAGACTTTCCAGTGGGTTAGGAATATTTTTCACTTGGGGGTTGAAGATTCAGATAGCGACTGAAATCTGCAGGGTGTTCACTGGTTGTTGTTCCACTTTCCAGTGGTAAATTTATGCCACAAAAATGCCCCCAAAATACTTGTCCTCCTTTCTCATAGTCTCTGCCATGTTCAGATGGAGAGGGATGATGGACTTCTTCATGTTTTTCTCCTCTGACAGCTCTCCTTTTCACTACAAATGTCTGTCCAGGTCAAAGCATCCTAAGATGCACATCACTCTTCCTGCTGGATGTGGGACAGGCATTTCAGTCTTTGTGCTCTGGGCTGCCAGAGTAGTGATATTTTTTCCAGGAGTGCTAAATTCTTGCCAGAACTATTTAAAACAAATCAACAAAACCAATTTCTTTTTGGCAAGCTCTTACTATATTACACAGACCCAGTGGCAACTTTTTAATGACAAATATTTCCTGAGGTTTCTATTCATGCTTGGACACAGCAATTGCTTACAGAAGCCACATTATGCACACATTGGACCGAGCGTAACAGCACCTGCTGCTGCCCCTGCTGCTACTAAAGAGAGAGCAACTAATCTCTTTAATTATTGGAAAAGAATTAAGGCTTTGATTTTTCTTATTGCAGAAACATAGATATTTTTCCCCCCTGCAGGCTGGGAAGAAGATGCTCTCTGCCTTCCTGTTCTGCTGCATGAGTGACATTGGGTGGGTGGCCTCCACTGGCAGCAATCAAAGGAGGAGTAGGATTGTATGGACACCCATCACTCGATTATCTATGTGAGGATTGGCACCCATGGGTTTTATCCCACAATGTCAGCACTACATACAGACAGAGGGGCCAGTTTGCTCCCTGGAAGTGTGGTAGAGGCGATTCCTTTAGCTCCCATGGGCAGCAAAGGGAACAGGCTGAGGGCAGGGTTAAGCTCTCTGCAGGAGCAAGGCAAATGCAAATAGGCAGCAGGATTGTCTGGGCACCTCTGGAGCCCACTTGTCTGCAGGCGTGCTGCATTTTCTGGGCACGCTGGGGAACCACAGGACCACCAGCACATTGGCTATCTCCAGTGGAGAGGTGGGCTCGTCGTGCAGACAGCACATCTGCTTCTTTTGCCTGGGAGGAAGAGGTGGGGAATCCAAACTAGAAAATAATCACAGGGAAACTGTTTTCTTGATGAGGATTTTGTAGCTCATTTTTAGGAAGATCTTCCTGCCCACATGCTGTAAAGTCACACTCTGAGGGGCACCAGGAGTTGGAGGAGCTCTTGAAGAACTAGGGAGGGTCTGTTACCTGTCATTCCCCACACTCAAAGCTGGACCAGACTGGGCTGTACTGGTCTTCTCTCAAACACTACCAACATTTCATTAGTCTCCTTGTCTCAACTCCCCTCCCAGTCCATTTTTCTCTGCTTCCAGACCCTTATCTCCTTGTCAATGTTAAAGCAAGAGGTGTGGAAAAGAGCATGGAAAAGAGCAAAAAAGATCCTTTCCATCCTTTCAGCTCCCCGCTGCCTTCCCCTCCAAGCCCTTTCCCACAAAGGAGCTGCAAGTATTCCTCTGTGCCACAAAAAGGACCTGCCAACGGGACTAGGACAGAAAGAGTTAAACTCAGACGACCGCTAGCTCCAACACAGTTAATCCATATAAAGCTCATGGATTTCTCTGCAGTGATCTTTGTGGTTGTCATTTGCATTTTTTTCCTTTTGTGAAATCTTTTCTTCTTTCCTTTTACACTCGTATGCATGCAGAAATTAGCATATTGTACCGAGAGTGGGAGATGTAAGAAGCCGACCCCCTGCTGTTCAGCGGATTGTGCAATCTGCAGGCGGCATCAATTTTTCAGCAGTTTTCTCATTTCTCATTACAGTCAGGGCACCGCACAGCTCCCGATTCAACACAATCCCTAGTGGTCCTACAGACAAGCATATGGGCTGTCGAATAGCCGTACTGCTACTTTCATAGCATTAATATCCTTGTTTATGCTTCCACCGTAATTAATCCTGGTATTAATATAGTTTGGGCTTAGCTTTACTAATTATGTATGGGCTAGCAGGATAATTATGTCAGCAGACTCCAGCGCTGATACTTGACAGCAGTTTGCTAACCTTAGGAGCTGCACATAAACACTTTGGCTGATCCTGCCTTGGAAACAAGGAAGGCAAAGAGATGAGGCGGAGGCTGTATATGGCGACTAGATGTCTGATACCTATAAATACTGTTTTAAAAATAAGGAAATTTCACAAGCACAATAAAGTTGTCCTCAGGTATCAAACTCTGTGGTTGTCATAGTGATGTGTGCATTATTAAGAGGGTGTTGTTCACTCTGGCATCTAAGCTTATAATGAGGACAGCTTATTATCGGCCCAACGAGAGTTCCTTTCCCCACTGACCACATTGCAGCTTGACGGTGGTTGGGGCTGAGGGGAACTTTTTTCCCTTGTGTTCCTTTCCTGTCCTCTATCCCACCCCAAACAACCTCAGCAAGCTCTTGGTACACCATACTGTTGTGCAGGGCTAATGAATGGCTAGTGCTAGGAAAGCTATTTCCCAGTTTTCCTCTGGTTTTGAGCAAGCCTATGACTTTAATGGATACAAAAAATCACGCTTTGGCCACTTTAGGCTCTTTGGCTGTTCCTGGCCTGCATGTTCATTAACATTGCAGATTGGGGAGTTTAAAACGAGCCATTAGTTTGCTTTTATTTCTGCACCTGTTTCTGCTGCCCGACTGTTCCCAGCAAATATCCTTTGTGGGGTCAATGATGCCCCTTTGCACCAGGCACATGGCTTAACGGAACTTCCTTTGCTTATCATTAGCCACTTTGCATTTTTATAGAGCACTATTAACGGGGATGCAGACTTGCTTTTAATTCCCTTCTGAGGTTTGTACACAGCAGTCACATCCCTCCCCCCCCTCCTCAAACAATCCAATTATCACAGTTTGTCACACAGACGTGGATGACCCACACACCACCTGCTCCGCTGGCGAGCCCGATCCTCCGGGATGGCAGCCCAGCATGGCAGTTCGAGTTTTGCCTCAGAGGGGCCCTTTAAATGGCTTTAAATGTCATATATCTGCTTTTGCTGGCAAAACCAAAACCAGAACCCAAAATCAGCTGTGAAATTACATTATTTGAAGGTATGAAAGGGATGTGAAAATTACTTTAAAGAATTTCATTTTTCCCTCCCTTCCCTCCTTTTTTCTCACTTTTTTTTTTTTTTTCATGGAGTAGATTTATGTCTAGACAGGCAACCTGCATATTGTTCAGCCTCATTAGGCAATCCTGGTGATGTAAGGATCTGATCATTTGGAAAGTTTGAAAAGTGAAATCTAGAGAGAATGCTGCTGTTGGCCTCCTATACAAGTATGTATGTAAGTGTGAGGTCAGAATTAAGGATGTGATTAATTGTCATCAACTTCAATTGGATTTATTGTGTGCTGATGCATTTTCCTGAAATTTCTCCCAAATCTTAACCCAAAGACATGGGTGGAAATATTCCCCATGTCTTCAGTTCATTTGGAACAGACCATTTGAGCTTTGCCATTAAATTCCCCAGGTCAGACTTTCCTTTGCTCAACCCTCCCTGTCTAATTTCAGCCCCTTTCTAGCAGCACCTGGCTTTTGGCCTGTGACAGCCCAGGGACATCTGGCTTTTACTCAGAAGTGGCTGTACCATCATAGAGCGCAGTACCTCAGGTTTTGTTCCAGTATCTATTCTTTTAAATTAAAGGGTCACTTGCTAAAACACAGAACCAGTCCTAAAACCAGAAACTTTATCCCACCACATGGAGAGATTGTAACTGGAGAGGCCAGAGCTGTGTGCTCTCTTTGGCCCTGAACCCTGAAATTTTCTTTGCCCAGCAGCAGGGTTTCAGGAAGGGTGGAACCTGGTCTGAGTGGCCAGTGTGTGACCCCAGGAACAGAGGTGCTGAATCCATGGCCTGGATGGTTCTCCTATAGCTGGCCAAGGGTGAGCTGTGAGTTGCCCAAAGAAGAGGCAATCTCTCTAAATTCTCCACAGAGCTTTTGTGAGAGAGACTAACTTTTGCATGTTTACAATTGCACCAGGGCTTTTCCACAGCTTCCTTCCAGTTTGGTTTTATTTTTTATTTTGGCCATTTCAGTATTTCAGTATTTCAACTGAAAGTAATGAGGTCCCTCCAGTAAGAGTTTCATGCTGCATGTTCTCTTTGTCACACAAAAATCAAAGGGAATTTCACACGTGAATAAAATAAGAGGCCCTCAAGCTATAACTGGAAGGTCCTGGATTACTCCATCAGTCTACAGGAGAAATCCTCCTGCCCTGAAGCAGTCATCTCCAAGGAAAAACTCTCTGTGTTTTTAGACTCTGGAGGGAATTTGGATACACTGTGGAACTGCATGAAAGTTTTTAGCTTTCCAGCAAATCCCAGATTTCCAGATCTTGAGATGCAGATCATCTGAAAAAAACGTTATGTGTTGTTTAAATGCTGGACATTCTTCTTAGCTTTGTATCATTTGAAGGCTGAAAGTTTGTAGCAGGGAGTAAAATAAGCTAAATGTTTTAAATATGTGTGACTTGTAAATGGATTGGCATTTTGTCTTGCATTTCAAAAGGCTTTTTCTACTGGGAAATTATTCTCTACTCATAGCACTGGGATAATCTGCTTATAGTCCAGTTCATCAATATCTTAAATACCCACATGCTTTTCCTGTACAACAAAGTAAGTGATATTTACGTGCTGGTTGTTAACAATCTCAAGTAAATTCTCTAGCAGAATATGGGTGTGTTTTAGCCAGCTGTGCACTCTTTAATAGCAAAGACTAAATATACCTATCAGTAGTTAACATTTTCCAGATACCAGGAGCTTGTTAGACATAGCAAGTAAAACTACATTTCTCTACACTCAGGACCTTGCAGGCTGACACAAGATGTTGTAGGGGAAGAGAAAGGCCTGGAGGAACATGGACATTGGCATGAGACTGTGAGTGCTCAGCAAAGGTCCACTGGCAGAATGGAGAGGTAACAAATTGACAGGATAAGTAGCAAATATCTTTTGTTTGGCTCGTTCTTGATCAGCTACTTCAGCCTGTAAACTTGGTCTTTTTGGATTCCCTGAAATGGTGGAACATAGCAGTTTCACACTCCAGTACTCAGTAGCAGCAGAAATGGCTCATGGAGCTACAGTCAGCGATGGCTGTGGCAGCCCTCTGTGTATATGGTTTTAGTAAAATTCAGCATAGAGGTGGGGATGAGGGATTTACTTGTGCCTAAAATACAACCTGAGACCCAGAGAGTGCCTAAACTGTTTATAAGCAGAAGCTGTGAGGGTGTGTACGGGAAAGGTCCTTGTACACAAAACGTGCTTCTGTTCTTTCTAAGCATCTGCTTGGCCATTGTCAGAGAGAGGCTACTGGGCTAAACAAACCCTTGTTTTGATGCAATATGGCCTTTCCTAATCTATTTTAGGGTGTGCTGTTGCATACCCAGTGCTTCTGTCCCTGTGGCATTCCTTCTATTGCAGGTAGCACTGCAGATGCCTGGGCAGAGATCAAGCAAGGCCCTTGCTCTCCATCCCCATGTGTCAAGACAATGAAAAGTCACTTTCATCCTGCATGGGGGCAGATATACTAATGCAGAGGGCAGCCAAGAATTGCCCTGATTGCCCTGCTGCTCTGGGGTGTTGAAAAGGCAATAGTAGCAGATTGGGGTGGGTATTAGTTTGTTTGCCATCTCTGCCCTGAGTTACTACAAGGGGGATACATTGAACCAGAGACATAAATGAAGCACAAGATCTTTTATTAGCGTGTGAACACTGAAACTGCTACTCATGATGTATAGTTTGCAGTTTTAGGTTATTTGCTGTATGTATATTCACCAGACACAAATATCTGACATCAATTACACTTAGTGTTACTGCTGGAAGCCAGAGTCATATCTCCTCTGTTCATAAAAGGACCCTTTAAACTTTAAAACACCAAGGTAGCAAACCAGTTATACAGTTGTGTTATTTTAAGCATGTGCTTTCATCCAGGGCCAGTCCTCTAGACACATATCAGGCTGAGCAAGTAGGGGAGTCCTTTCCTCAACCAGACCTAGGTGTATTTTCCAATTACTTTCAGAATTTAAAAAAAAAAAGGGTAATTTTAATATTTCTGAGTCTTGTCTTTGTAAGGACGCCATACTCTGATAAAGTATTGGTTCATTTAAGCCAGTTGGAGGAGGAAAATTACAGTTTTGGAGCAGCTTCTGTGTTTTGCCATTTGTTTTCATTCTTCCCATCCAACATAGTGATGGTGGTGGATAAGGAGGTGCCCAGGTGAAGTACCAAAGGACAGCTGGGTTGTTGGGTTATTGACTTCTGTCCGGAGCTGTGTGGGTGACCCTGGCTTTTCCTTCCCAAGGGCATAGCTGAAGGCAAGCAGTGCTGTTCCAAACCTGATTTAGAGAATATTGAATGTGCTGTCTTTTAAGACACACTGAGCAAGTGGACTCACCCACTTGTTTTTATTCACCACTACATGCAATCTTTGTTGCACATGAGGGCTTAATCTAGTCTGTGACAGCTCCCAGGTATTTTCTCTCTCATTTAACTTTTCTCATGGTAGGTAATTTGCCTTAAATTATGTGGGCTTCCCCAAAGCAGAGAAATCACCAAAAACATCTCTACAGCGATTTCTGCTCTTAGGATCTACCCCCTTTCCTGGTGATGTAAGTAAGGGCAGCAAGGCCAGGAACCACTTAATTCTTTGGTCCATATAACACTGAAGGCTCAGTGATGGCATCCTGCTCCTGCACAAGCCCCAGGTATGCCAGTGGTGAGCTGAGGGATCTGCTGTAAATAAAAGAGGTCAGGACAGAAGGAGTGAGTCTCTGATGAATTGCATGCTAAAGCAGATCCACATTCTGCCAGTTGCGTGATTATACACTGGGACATGATTTTTTAATGGAGATGGAAAACAGACATTTTGACAGGACTGAATTTTGCTCAGGGCTATCTATGTGCTACTCTCACTGAAGAGTCTTGGCCGAATTTGTTCCTGGATAGAGAAGTCACAACTCTGCTGAGGCATGATAGAGCTGAGTTTGATACTGAGGTGCAGATGAAGATAAGTATTCCATGCTGTCTCCTGTCAGGGCAGAGAGAGGAGCCCTGTGAGATGCTAGTTATGAAATCCTACTGCTGCCCTGTGCTTGTTTGTCTAGCAAGCATGCAGATTTAAAGAAAAATGTTTTAATTCTCTAATTGATCTTTTATTTCAACTCTTTTAAGCTTGTCATGTTGAATATACTCCCTGTGAATAAACTGCTGTTGGGGCTTAACCTGTTCTGAGATTTCAGAAAATCTTAAAGAATGTCAAACTTTCATGGGCATAGAATTGGATTGAAATACAAATAAATGAACAAACAGAGAGAGAAAGAAAAAACTGCTGAAAGGAATGATCTGTAATTCAACTCCTGCAATACAAGAGGAGAAAAACTTTTCAGAGTTCTTGGAGGATGTGCATCTTGCCAGAAGGGATCATGTCAGAGCAAGGTGACATTTTTTCCCTTTGGTGATGTGTATTAGGGCTTTGGAAAGCACGGGTGCTGTAAATATGACGGCATTATCACAATATAGTTTTACATGGAATTTCTTTCCCTTTTTAAAATGGTACTTTTTTTGAGATGTCTACACTGGTAGTGAACCATCTCTCTGGAAGGCTTCAGGGCAAGGCTGAGACTGTGTTGGAAGGGGAGCTGTAGTCAGATACAGGTAAGCTTGGCTGAAATGTAGAAGGGTAAATGTATCAAGTGGATTATTCCTTGGCTCATATTAGATGGGAAGTTAGATTAGGTGATTTGATAATCAAGCCTAAAACAACCACTGCTGAACTAATAGGAGACAGCAAACGTCTAAGTTAATGCCAAGATATCAACAATGATATGTTCCTCAGAGGACTTCAAGAAATACTGGAAAGAGGTTTTAGTCCAGCAAAGTAGATTTCACATACTCTGTGCATGTTTGGCAATCCAACTGAAGGCATAACATTTATTCTTGTCTCCTGGCTGAGCCATGTTTAGCTATCTTGGTGGAATATCAGCTTAACAGGATCCTGCAAGGAAGAAAATAGGGCCAAGTCCCTTGTGGCCTCAGGGCTGGGAAAGGGAATGGTTTGGCAGTATGATTGGGCACTTCCTATACAAGGGCTACTGTATAATGGTGCTAGAGATGGATCTCACCACCTTCTGTTGGCAGTCCTGGTATTCCACAGACAGTCCCACCTAAGTGACATGATCTAAAAGATCCTGCCAATAATGGTACTAGAAAATAGCACCCTTCATTTGTCCATTGAACTCACTGACTGCTGCCTGCTTTACCTTGTCTAGCATAGCTGTGGTACCCTGTAGAGCTCTGTGGGAAGGTTGTATTTCATACAATAGCTCATAGGAGCTCTTATCAAGTCCATTTGAGTTACCTTCTGAGAGGTTCAGAAGGCCACTCCTGGGGGGTGGCTAATGGCTATCTGCCAGCTGTGATAGCCAGACCCAGCTGACTCCATCTCTTGCCCCAAAACTGACTTCACCACCTAATCCCCTCCATTGCTGAACAGCCAACCACTGAAAATTAATGTAAGTCTTTTCTGTCTCTGCAGGGCCCAAAATGAAGGTGCAGAAGGCAAAGCTCTCTCCACTACTGTTATGTGTAGCAGCCTGTTTACTCCTGATTTGTGAAAGAATGTTTCTTTGGAGTCTTTTTAGGAAAAGTCAAATATGACGAAAGGATGTAAAAAAAAAGGGATGGAATCAAGCTGCTTGCAATGAAAGGGGAGATAATTCTGAGAAACACAGCAATTTAGACATTAAAGTCTTCTTTCTCCATGAGAGAAAACCCCATCCATTAAAACAGTCATAAAACCCTTAAAATGAGGCTCAGGTACCTTTTAGGAAGATGATTGCCAGTTCAGGATCTGTTCAATGTGGAGAAGTACAAATGTACCAGTTTTAATCATGATAAATAACGTCTCTTTTATCAAATCATCTCTGCTGGAAACAGTTTCGCTCTGTGCAGTAATGATAATTTGCGCACTTATCATTCGGTACCTTCCCAAGACAAGCAGCCAGCCATGGGATGTAATTTAACGACTTATCAACCACAGTTTCATCCAGCCCTTTCCAGCCAGAAGGGCATTTCACACTATTTAAGTGACTTCACCATATATTGCCATCAATTTAAGATTTTACCAGCCCCTAGTCATTAAAATTTTCCACTCAGCACTTCACTTTATAACCTGGGGACGTAGCTGTTGAACGGCACCAGCAGGCCCACGGAATTATCTGCGTTGTGCAGGTGATGGGATAATTACCAAGAGAATGCAAATCACTCTTTGGCTATCAAAGGATGCAATCACGATTAGCTTAGCTGTATGTGTCATGTACAGAGGCTGGAAAGGCATGGGGGGGAAAGAAAAAAAGGAGTATGTGTTGCATGCTTATACCCTTCCTTGTGTGTTTTCCAATGGAGGTGTCTCTCCGGGGTTGTGTCTGTTGAGCTCTCAGAGGGTGGGATCTGGCACCAAAGTCAGTGGGTTCCACATCATCTCCAGTGCAGCAGAGAGGCAGAGGGGATAGAATAGGATGGAGATAAAAAATATTCACATTAAGATAAATTCTAGATGTATTTTTTCCAGTCGTTTTTCATGGCTTTTGAGCAGATTGTTGTTGATGGTAACTCAGCCAGACTTGTTACAGCAAAAGCTCACTGTGCAGCACGATTTAATTACAAAAAAAATTTGTAGTATTCCCAAGCCTCCTACCACCTCTGCAGTGTGGGAAGTTATGCAAAACTGGGGGCTGAACTGTCTGCTGTCACACAGCACCTGCATCCCTGGAGTCCACAGTGCCTCTTCTAGTCATCAAATAGTTTTCCTCCACTGTGCACCTCACCTCTCTTAAGGCTTTGTTGTCTCATGTGTGGGCAGTGCCTGGTGTTTTTATGGTTGGGTACAAGCTGTAGGAACCAGGGGGGGAAGAGTGAGAGGGCTGGGCATGCTCCAGCTGTTTGCCCCTGGCACCACATTAATGTGCTGATTTGGGGACCATCTGGCAGTGTGCTGCTGTTTCCTTCCACAGTGGCATTTAGTGCTGGAAGATATGTGGGCCAAAGCATAATCTCACATTGTTCTGAGAGAACCTTTTATTTTTTTGCCAGCTAACAAAGTGACCCTGCCATTGAGTTGGTAAAATGCCACTCCACTGTTTGAGAAAGGAGGAAAATTACCATTACTAACTGTAATGAATTTATTCCCAGGTTTACACCTGTGTAAACATGAGGACAAAGAGGCTGTGCTTGGCATGACAGAGGCAGGAGGAGATTTATAGCTGAGAGAAGACTTTAAAAAGATGGTGTTGAGAATATTCTGCCTCTGCCTTTGCAGCCAGGATCATTATCTCATATTGCCATAACTTTGGGGTAGGCTGCTTATGTCTGTGTAGTTGTTTACCTTCCAGATGGCCTACAGGTGCTATACAGAATCAGCATTAAAGTCTGCTTGCATAAGGTATTAGGGAGGGAATATTCACTCGAAAAAAACCCCAGCTTCTCAAAATGCATAAATAATCTGTTATACTATGTTATTAAAATGCAGAGATTGGTCAGTGGATTTTTTTGAGCCAGAATCCAGATTTTCAAATGGTTTTTTGCTTAAGTAGAGGCATAGGCTTTAAGAAGATGCCCCTTTTTTCAGCTTGGTAACATCAGGGCAGGATCTACACCAACACCAGGTGTTTGGCATCATGCAGGGAGCTGCTGGAGGCTAGAGTTTCTGTTTTGCAGAAGCCAGTGGATGTTTTTGAAGTCTGATGTCTTCTGAAAATATTTCTGGGTTGTTCTTCAGGTACCTTCAGGTACAAAGTCCTGAGGATGTTCCTGGAATGCCTGGGGGATGGCTCTTTCCTCAGCCCATCTTCCCCTCTCTGGGCTGCAACTTTGGAGGCTGTCCCCATGCCTTTTCTCCACCCAGGTAAGTGAGGATATTTTTGCCAGGTTGTCAGTCCCGGACTGTATTTTGGGTTTCTGGAGTGGATTTCTTCTGACTACACTGCAGTGTTTATCTTCAGTGTTTAAAACTTCGCTGGGGGGTGCATGTTTTTTTCCAGAAGTCCTGGCAAAACCATTTTCTTGTATCGGTCAGCCTCTTGGGAGTGTGGTTAGGATGCAGGTGCCTGCTCTGTTTCTGAGTGAGCACAGCACAGGATGTGTCCTTACATCTCCTCTGGATTTAGTGTCCACTGAACACCTTTGAACACCCAGTGGATGAGAGACTCTGCCCTGGCAGCCAGCAGCACTCATCCATACAGGCTGGGATAATTTAGCAGAGCATTTCAATTCCTGACAAAACCACTTGGCTTCGCCTTGTTTCTTCAAAGAAGGCTCTGATTTCTGATGCAGCACTATAAATCATCATGGTCAGGAAATACCCTTTTGAATCCCACAGTATCATTTTAAAGATCTGGACTGTATGTGGTCTTTTGGAAAACATCAAAGGTACACTTAAAAATTGAAGGGCATTTTTCCCCCTGAAAGTGCTCTGGAGAGGAGCAGATTGTCCTTGGACTGTTTGCAGAAGATGGAGTTCAGTAGCTGTCATTTGTTTGGCTTCTCCCAGTCTCCAGGACTGATGACATCCTGGAAGGCAGGACGGGGATGTGGTTTAGAGGGGCTGAGGAAAGTGGAACAAGGTTTTGAAACTGCTAGCAGTTTAATACTTTCACATCCAAAAGATCTCTCTTCTCTCATCTCTTGAATGTATTGTGCTTATTGTTTTGTTTGACCAGAGGCCAACAAACAGCAAGCAACACATATATATTTTGCAGAACAAAATTAAGAAGTGGTTTCTGATAATAAGCTTTGAAGAATTATTAAGGTGTCTGTGTTCACTCTGCATGATAGAAGGGGAGGAATCAATGCTGCAATTGATACTATAAACCACCAAAAAAAGCCCTAAACTTCCACCCTTTAAAAAGGAAGTTGAAAAGGATTCTGAGCAATTTTAAATTTCGTAAACATTTATGAAGATCTAAAACAAATTACTACAAGGAGCTCAGAATGGAGCAAACTGTGGTTCGCTATTTAGAGATTTTTGCAAAAGGCTGAAATTCAATGAACTTTGTGCTCCTGAATGTGTTAAAAGATTAAGAACCCTTATCATGTGCTACTTGAAGACAATGGAGCTTTTGACTTGTTCAAACAAGGGTCAGACCTAAATAAGTGACTTAGGTTTTCAGCAAAGCAGATGTAATGTCCTGCAATTGTGGGCAAAACACCTCTGTCTAATCAAGCAGATCCTGTAATCCTAGCAAGAAGCCAAAGCCCATTTCTTCGGGGAATGCCTTTTTCTTGCCTTAAGAGAGCAGTCTGCAACTGCAGCTGGCCAGAAGAATATCCAATTGCAGAAGGCATGAAAGTCAGTATCTACTGCAACCATCCCACCACAGTGAATTCACATTTTATTTCTACCTAATTCATCTGCTGCACACTCTTTTAAACCAATGAAGGGGGCTACAAAATTTGCCCTTGCACAGATAGAGTACAGCACCACGAGAAGCTCAGAGAAGCTGGGCAGGGAATACCCTAGCTGTCTGCCTTTTCCAAAAAGGAGTAAATTCCTTTTCTCTGATATTCCATGTTGGACCCTGATGGTAGTGGGCTATTAATAGTAGCAGGTCACTCTAGGAGAATGCATGAGGAGGATGATAGGTATAGCACACAGTTGAGAGATGCAGCAGTTATTTCGCTTCATCGGGGTCTCTGCTCTCACAAGATTTGTCCTCATGCATCTATACACTTGGAACAGGCTGTACCAGCAGTTTCAGTCACTTTCGGGTTTCAACCTCAAGTCGTGCAAAACTGCAGGCATGAACAGTGCAAAACTATCGTTAGGTATTTGTTAAACCAGGAAAAGAAAAAGCAAGACATGTCACCATAGTGACATCTAGCCTAGTACATGAGTTTGTCCTGAAGGCAGCCATATATATGTTTGTCTCTCTATCAGAGAATCTAAGTTAATTTCATTGTTGAGGTATTTCTTATGCCAAGGATTATAAGCCAGAGGACCCAGCAGTGATTTTGTAGACTGGCGTCATGAATGTGGATCAAGTTTACAGAAACAGATTTTTATTGCACTCATCTCTTTTCTGGTAATATCTAGATTAACTCAGAGGTGACAGGCCATACAGGCCATAAAAGGCAAATTCTACATCACCACAGTCTCACCAAAATGAAATTCCCTTGTATAATGGTAGAGTAGCATAGACATGTATTAAAAGGGAATATATCTTTCAGACAGTTAAAAAGCAAAGCCCTCCCTCACCTCTCTTTTAAAGGCAGTGGCTCTGAAAAAGGCATTAGTTTTACTGCTGTCCTTAAGGAAAAAAGGAAAGCACATGTGACTCTTCGGTCTTTCAAATAAAATGAATTTTATTGCAAAATGTTTGTCCTTTCATTGTCTTGTCAGTTGGGTGGCTTCAAGAGTTTGCATAATATGTGGACAGCATTGTACAGTTATTGTTCCCCATCCTCAAAAATTCACAGTTTATGAATCATAGGTCTTTTATGCAGCTGACTGTGGCTATGAGCTTCTCCATAGCTAGGAAAGACTGAAACCCGTGCATGTGTATAGCTTCATTGAATCCAGACTTCATATTTATCCCTAGCCAAAGTTAGTGAAAAATACATCATCCTCAAGTGTAGCACAAAGGGCACCTCGGAGTGGCAGGGTGTGAAGGCCAGATTTATTCTGGGTACCCTTTATTAAAGGGAAATCTAATTGAGGTGCCTGGTTCAGGGATATCACCTGAGCTACAATACCTACAGACCAATCCAGAGGGCAATGAGATTGGGATGCATCCCCCTATAGGAACTCTTTATCTATCTAGGGAGAAGTACAATAGAGCTCTTAGGTGATCAGCCAGTAAAACAGAGAACAGGTAATGTGTTGAGTTGACAGGTACCGAGGCCTGTGTGTCTGAAAGTGTTTGGGTCCTGCCAGAGAGGACTATAGAGGTAATGAAGTGTCAGAATAGCTGCTGTTGTATTCCTAGGATTGCTGAGACGTAGACAGAAGAATGACCTCGCAGCTGGAGGTGGGAAGGAAAAAGGGAAAACAGTGTGATAAAGACAGAGGAGCAATTAGGAATAAGGAATGTGAGTAAAGGAAGGAGAAAATGCAGGGAAAGCTAGAACAAAGAAGCTGAAAAGGACTCAACAGCGTGGTAGGAGCATTTATAGTGGTGTATATATCTACAAACCTGCTCTGAGCAGTGTGTTTGTTCCTCTCTCAGCAGAATGCACGGGTTCTTCAGTTCCTCACCACTGAGCGTCTCTAATGAATGCTCTTTTGTAGCCTCCTGAACACCTCCCATGGCTAATGCAGGGTACGCTAACATACTTGTAAAGGTTTGCTTAGCAATGAATAGATCTGCCCTAACTTCAAAACACATCAGTGGCATGTAGCCTCAGGACCCCCTGTATCTTAAACACATCCCTGGTGGCAAGCCAGATTTAACTGCACACAAAGCCATGCTGCTTTCCTTCTTTAGGGCACCGCCTCCACATTCAGCCAGAGGAGCTGCAGCCATCGTCAGCACATCGCCCTGATGGGAATCCACAGGGAACAGAGGCGTTCTCTCCACACGTGGATCTGTCCCCGCGCATCGCATCGCTCCGTGGGCCCGGGCGTCAGCTTCAGCACTGAAAAGGTTTATATCTGGCTGCTCTTCTTTTAAAAGAATGTCTCTCTGTCTCTTTGCCTAGGGGCAAAAGGAAAGGATTGTTTTGGTTGTTTTGAATTGAGTGTTGGCTCTTTGCATGTCAGGGTACTCAGCTTAGGTTTCCCACTTGTCGGCTCTCTGTGTGCACATCTGGAGTCTTTCAGCAGACCTCCCTGGTAGCAGTAATGGAGTGGAGTGGGTTAGTGACAACTTTCAGAGGGTTTGAAACTTGACAGAGTATTTTTATCTCTGAAACAATGAAGTTATGCCTGCAGGGAGGTCCTGATGACCTGGCAGGCATTCTTGGTACAAAAATTGGACAGAAGTCTCAATCCTACATCTCATCCCACCACGTGAGCACAAGTGCTCTGTGGAGGATTCCTTTAGGATGGACATTGTGCAGGAAGAAGTAGATTTTGCAGGGTGAGATTGATCTCTGCTGCCCCTGAGCTCTGTGCATGAGTGAGGTGGGAGAGGGAATGGCACTGGGGGAGCTGCAGCCTGTCTGTTCTGTGCTTGACAGCTATCAAGGATTGCTGCCCCTGGAGCATAGTTTGGAGCAACCCTATGTAACATCTGGAGCAAGGGGATATGGGAATCTCCTCTTCAATTCCTTCATTTCTCTGGTGCTGAGATCTGAATCCCAGAAATCTGAGGATTTGAATAAACCATCACCCATTCCCATCTTCATAAATCCACAAGGTTACTGAACTTAGAAAAACTGCTGATGAGTATCTGTAAAAGAAGGTGGTGGCTTTAGAGTGAGGATTTGCTTATGCAGAGTGGCTGAGAAAAACTTAATCTGAATTAACAAAATACATGAATTGAAAGTGGATTATCAATGCCATATAAATGGATGAATCCTTTAAATTCTTTGCTTCAGAATTAAAATTATCCTCATTTGTTTCAGTACAATTATGAAAGGGAATGTTATACAGGTCTTTAATGAGATATAACTTACTGACTGTAAAACTTAGCCTGGGTTAATTTTTTGGTGTCTCCCAGTAGGGGTGAGATTGCAATACAGTCTTGGTTAGTTGTGGGTGTTTTTGTTATTTTTTTTTTTAGTAGGAATCTTGTATTGTCTTTACTGGGGATTTCAGTAACTGATTCTGATAATGTAAGAATCATTTTTTATTATGATTGTACTCTTTATAATATTAGGATATGAAATCTCTGAATAAGTGATTAATTAATCCTCACCCTGTGAGGATTGGTAAAGGCTTTGTAGCAAATTCTCTGTTCATTGCTGTGCTATGTCTGCTTTTAGCCTGGAATTCAGCAAGGCAAAGCAGTGCTACGAGGTATGGCAGGGAAGATGAGAATCAAATCTTATTGGACTTGGGAAGAATCAAGCAAGAAAAAAATGTTCCTGCCCAGCTTAAAATTTGGTCAAGCCCCTGTGAGAAAATGTCAGGGGGGTTTTAGCAGGCGGGGTATCTGCTTTATGTCTAACCAAATCCACACATGAGTGTGCCACACACACAGTGCACTGTGGTGAGGACCAGCTTAATAGCAGGGTGTAAATATTGTAAAAGTAATTGTAAAGATGTAAAAATAATTTATCTCATTTCCTTCTGTTTGAAAAGAGGATTTATCTATTAAATTAAATTCCTTTAAAAAAATTAAAATACAGATGGGAAAAAACCTCTGAAAAGATGACTTCTCTCTGAAGGCTTATTCTCCGTTGTCATAGCTTGCTCCATTGGTGTTGTGGTGCAAAGTAGTATTCCTCTCAGTCCCTTCTCTCTACAGGCAGCTTCTTCTTTTCCTCAGAAGATAGTTTATTTTCTACCCAATGCTAAATCTCATGTTTGTCTTACTTCTTTGAATGAGCACAAGCACTGTGCTTTTGTTCCTCTCATTTTCCAGTGCCTTTTTGCTGATCTTCTCTGCATGTATCTGAAAGGTCAGGAAAACAAATCAATATGGAAAAGGACCTCCTGCCCCTTTTAACCTAACCTGTAGGAGGGAGGGAAGGGAAATTGCCACTTAAGTGAAAGGGAGCTTTAAATATACTTGAAAAAAGCTCTGTGGGAGTGAGGGTTTGGAAGGACAGGTGTTGACAAGACCATTATCTGCAGTTCACAGCATGCCTTTATGAACTCATGGTCTCCTCCTCCACAGCAGTGTATACAGACAGATCCATAGAGCTGAAGCATGTCCCAAGAAAGAGGTACTCTAACAGGGAATGGCCCTCTCATTTCAGCATCACTGACCATGAAGGTCAGGCACAGGAAGCTGGACTGAGACTCACCACGTAGTTTGAGGGCTACCAAATGCTGACCTCTGTCTTCTCCTGCCTGGGTTTTCTTCAGTACTTTCTGGTTATCACTCCCTTATTTCCATTCCTCAAGGTCACTGGCTCCTTCTCCTGCACGTAACTCCCCATGCACATTCCAGAGCATCAGAGAGAGCCTCCACATCTGCATAGCAACTACATTCCTGCTGCACCATCACTGGTGCAATGAGGCCTATAATTGAGTTCTTGTCTAATCTCTAGCCTGAATGCAATAGATAAGTTTACTAATCATGGCCTCTGTTGCCAACTTGCAGCCCCAAACATTCTGCTCAGTGTCTTCCATTGGAAGAGCAGTCCTGGAACCTCCTCGGCAGTCAGTGGAGAGGAGGGAGCTCTCCCTTTACTTTCCAATGATGAATACTTCTTGATTGCTCATATATGATCTTCATATAAATGTCTTATGATAGGTGCTAACAATTCAGGCCTTAATCTCTGAAATTATTTTAGTCTTTAAATACCTGTCTTTGAATTTAGCCCTAATTGATCTATCAGATGCAAGACCCTAAACACCCTGCAGTTTGTACCTTCTTTTTCCCCCAGCCCCATCCCAGGTGCTTTTTTAAAGAACAGCTGTTCACTTGCTGCTTATTTCGCTTCCTTATTTTGACAAGTACAGGTGTGGAAATGTTGCTAATTGCTCTGCCCTCCTTCCAGCATCAAGGTCAGAAAACAGAGAATTGCAAAAAGCAAAGTGAGCCCCCCTCTTAAAGCATGGAACTGGAGTTTTAAAGTGCAGCCTTCCAACCTGGATAAACAGCAACATTTGCCCAGGAATCAGCGGGATTCTGCAGCCTGCACTACCTGTTTGCTTTGTTTGTGGTCTCTCTTTTGTGTTACATTTGTCTTACCGAATCAGCAGTAGCAAACAAACCCTTCCCCCTTCCTTTTTTGTATATAGCTACACATATAACCCTCTTGCAGGGGAAAACAACAGTGCCCCTGTGTCTCAGAAAGCTCAGCATTTGTGCTGCTCAGTGCAGGATGGTGGTGCTCCTTCTGCATTGCTGGTAGTGTCAGTCACCAGAGCAGAGAGAGAGAAGCAGGGGACAGAAACAGTGACGTAAATGTATTTTACCTCTTCCTGTTGTGCCACTGAAACTGCTTCATTAAAAGCTTTTTAAGGATACCTTTGCAGCAAAAGCATTTTGCAAAAAAACAGCTGATAGAAAAATAACATTCTTTTGCAGATGATAAAAGCAGAAGCCCACATAGTAGATGTTTTTCAGTCTTCACTTTCCTTCCTCGTTTGTGTCCTGCACCAAGCCAAGCCACTTTGGGCCCATTCTGGCTCTTCAACTGACTGCACAAGTCCAAAGGCAGAGCCAGGTTGAAGACAGATGATGCTGGTGTGTTGCACCCTCCATTTTGAAATGTCTCATGTGGGTAAGCCACTAACATCTGCTGTAAGTTTACTGTGCCTCTTGAGACACTGCTTTCACACCAAGATCAAACTCTAGGACTCCAAAAGAAGAAACAAAGTAAGAAAACTATTCAGGGTCTTGAGCTTGTTGGGTGAAATTTCTTATACTGAAATGCCCAGTGTTGTCAGAAAAGGGAGCCTAAGATTTATGCCCTCAGAAATGAAAACTGAAATCAGTCCATTAGACTGAGCAGAGAGCAATTTACCTGCAGATGCCTTTACTCTAAATGAGAACCCAGACACTTCTCTAGGCAGAAGCAACAGACTTTGAGATGAGACCATGAATTTGGCTTCCTGTGCAGATCCAGGCAGTTCTGGTCTTCTTTCAGGTCTCTGGAATGCTTTAAAAAGCTGATACTAAAGCATTACTAACATGAAGGCCCCTTACATTGCTGGATCACAGACACCTGAATGAGCCCTCCCTATGGAGAGGGGGCAGATTTTGATCCCAGTGGTGTAAACCTGGAGTAGTGGACTTTAGTGAATTTCAGTGGGATTCCTCTAGAAAAATCCATGTATAATTAAAATGAAACATTTCTAAAGCAATATATTTTTATACTGTTTAGCTGCCCCATCCTTCAGCCTTAAAAATTTTTTTGATTCTCATGTTGGTTTGATATGGCAGGGCAAGAAGATGTCTAATTAATCACTATTCACACTCTTACAGGAATTTCCTTCTTGCAGCCCGACGTACCTCAGAAAATGACACTGAACTGCTCAGAATCTCTCTGAGGTGACTGTATGGTCACCCATCTGTATCTTGCCTGGAAGCATTTTGCAGACCCTTTGAGGCTTAGTTGCTCAAAACATCGTAAAATTGTGTTTTGCCTGAACTTCTGCTCATCTTTATCTCTCAGTGGAGACTGCAGTAGCAAAGCTGTAATCCCCCCTGGGACTCCTTACCTAATGCAAGCTCTAAGTGATCAAGACATGCTGCTTACCTTCTCATCCACAAAAAGAAATATGTGACTTACTAAGGCTTGGGCGACGAAAGTCAGAGCAAGAGGCTGTAATGAAGCTGACTGATGACAGTAAAACCAGATAATTAACATGTAAAAGTGAATTGTTGAAGGCATTAGATGTGGAATGAGCTGTTTTATGCAGAAAGCTTGGCTGTTTGCTGGGATATAGCAGAGTACACTGAGCACCATGGACTTAGACGGGGTCTTCACATCACAGCTACGTGTTTATTCTGATGATCAGATAGCTCTGCTGGCAGTTACTGTCATCACTCCATGAAGTTTAACTTGAGCCATGTGCTGTGGCACGGCCCTGAGGCAAAACCCTCAAGTCTTGTGTTCACTTTTGGGCCCCTCACTATGAGAAAGACATTGAGGTGCTGGAGCATGTCCAGAGATGGGCAATGGAGCTGGGGAAGGGTCTGAGGCACACGTCTGATGAGGAGTGGCTGAGGGGGCTGGGGGTGTTTAGCCTGGAGAAAAGGAGGCTCAGGGGAGGCCTTGTCACTCTCTACAACTGCCTGAAAGGAGGGTCTAGTCAGGAGAGAGTTGGCCTCCTCTCCCAAGTACCGAGCAATAGGACAAGGGGAAATAGCATCAAGTTGCACCAGGGGATGTTTAAATTGGATATTTGGAAAAATTTCTTCATTGAAAGGATTGTAAAACATTGGAACTGGCTGCCCAGGAAAGTGGATGAGTCATCATCCCTGCAGCTACTGAAAAGATGCATAGATAGGGACATGATGGACCTGACAGTGTTAGGTTAATGGCTGGACTCAATCTTAGAGGTCTTTTCCAAATAAAGTGATTCTATGATTCATCTTTCCTCTTCTGCTATTTTAACTCTGACTCTGCTGAAAATTTGGCACCATGTTCCAGAAGCTAATCAAGCCCTTGTCTACTCTACTTTGCTCACAATTTTCCTTTGGAAAAATGCTATGAAGTGCAACTCAGCAGGGAAAACATGTAAAATTATGCCAAAATATCATGCAATGTGAGCCAGCAGAATTGAGATCTTGATACCTCTGATGGTTTTGATTTAAGGCTTTAGCTTAAACCACAGTATATTCTGTGTGTATCCATAACACAATAGTGTTTCTACTGTGCACAGATTCATACATACAATGGAACAGAGAAAGCTGTCTGTAAATTTGGATTCAGGAAATAGATGTGCTTGTATCTTGCTATGTCCTCAGATCTCTGAAGGAGACAAACTGCAAAGATCAAGAAGATAAATTACTTTAAAAGTGTATCTCTATTATTACTGAAGAAGGCAGGAGCGAATTGTAGACATTTGCTCTGAAATTCCACATGGTGGTTTTTAATCTGCAGTATAATTGCACTTGCTTATGTCATAACAGAGAGTCCTGAAAATTTTACAGGTGGCCAAAAGACCTAATAAGTGAACCTCAGCCATCTTCTGTGAAATCCTTGAAACGGTGAGACGTATGCAGCACCACCAGGCCTTGGGGTCAGACTCCTCCTTCACGAACTGACAAAGCTCTGGGAAGCTTCTTGGAGGGTATGGAAAAGGCCTTTCATGGTTGACCGGACTTTTAAATTCCGAAAAGCACCAGAAGTTTCTGAAACAAAACTAGTCATTGTTGATACCCTTGTCCCTGTATTAGCTTACTTTGGAGAGGAAAACCAGGACCTTTTTGAGAAGTAAACTAAGACCTCTTTTTGCAGTCCTTTTTCCTTGGCAGACTGTTGGGATACAGATATGATCAAATCTGGATTTGATCCATGGTTTAAAGTTTTATTTTGCAAAACATGAATCTTCCACTTAAATTTTCCCAAGAGCATCTTCCAGTGTAAGCACGTGTCTGATTTCCCCTTGTGCTGTCAGGGCTGAGAGCATCCACAGCAAGCAAAGGGAACATCTAAAACTGTGTGACTCCTATCATGCTGGGTGATCCTGTGGTTCAGTCCTTCATCCAGAAGTAGGAAGAGGTAGCAGGGGAAGGGTGAAGGCTAGAGGAGCCATAGATCCATTGACTCTGATACTAGATTTTCATTTTAGCCAAGCTTCTGCCCTTCGAAAACACTAAAGTCTCAAAAAGTAATGGAGAACAGCACTTTTTCTGTGTAAGGAACACTGTGTTCTTTAATATGTGAGCAATGTTGGGTACCTCCTTCATTCTCACTCTGCATTAATAGTTGTAGTAGTAATAAGAACAACAATAACAGTAACAACAATAATAACAACGGTAATAATAATAATGCTCTGAAAACCTAGTTGTTGTCCTTTATTGTGAGATAGAACTACAATAAATGACATCTGTTTTTTGTGTTTTTCTTGTTCTGGGTTTCCAAGAGCTGTTTATAACTCTTACTGGGCAGTAGCTTGGATCCTTGAGATGAGAAATTTTCTTTTCTTGTTCTGAATCGACCTGACTAATCCAAGGCCTCACCTAAAGTAGCCCTTGGCATATCTTCTGGATGGTTGAGAGTTGGTAAAAGGTAGTGAGAAGTGGAGGAGCCTCTGAAAAAGTAACGTGTTTCAGACCCAGCACTGTGAGTGGCTTTACGTGGTCTAGGGGTTTATCTCTCTGACAGTGGAGAGGCAGTGTCACTACAAATTACACCATTACTCTGCTATCATTACTGCCTATAATTTGTGTCACAGTACAGCCTCAGTGCTAATCTTTCCTCCTCCTTTCCTTATATAGGCCCCTTTCTGTCTGCAGACAAGGCAGGCAGTGAGTTTTCAGTGATGACAGCAGGCCACAGTATTTACTGAAGGCAGCAGAGTTATTGGTTTGTGGACACAGGGGAAGACTGAAGGAAAAAGGAGGCCAGTCCCACTCTCTGCCTCAGCTTCACTCAGGCTGGAGTCTTGGAGGTCCGAGTGAGTCCCAGGGACTCTGAAGAAAGCAGGCATGAAGAAATCTGGAAGGGATTAAAAAAGTAAGTTTGTGTATGGTCACTCAGCAGTATTCGGATGTGTCTCACTCCAGATACTGAGGCCAAATGCATGGGAATGAAGTGCTGGTGTGGTTGAATTTGAGTTGGCAAAAGCTAGCCAGCTTTGACAGAAGCATCCATACAAAGAACCAGCAGGGTCCTGCTGCACAGGATGTCCATGGCAGGGCAGACTGGCACTCCTGCCAGCAAGAGGCGATGGAGCCAGAGCGTGTCACCACCAGCGTTTTTGACCCAGCACAGCCTGATCCCTAGAGGCGAGTCCCAGCAGTGTTCAGGTACTGGCTGTCAGTCAGGAGCTGTGAAGGATCCTGAGCTGGATACACATGGAGCTATTTGATGCATCTGGAATGCTGCTCTGGGTTCTTCAGAAGAGAAAACACCCCTGCTAAAAGTTGTGTTGGGCCCATACATAACCCAGGTTTGGAAGAAATCCCAGCAATTTTGCTGGTCGATCGTTTCTTCAGGGCTGGGAGAAAAGCATGAATTAGGCTTAGAAGTTTTGTTTTCTATAACTTTGATTTGTTCTGACTTCATATGGACAGCAAAATCTGTTGAGTGTCATGTCTTATAACCTGCTTGGTGGAGAGTCAGACAAACAGTGCCATACAAACTTTGAGGATAGGAAAGGCTGATTTTTAAATGAAACTCCTTTGATGGCCTTTATACACTTTACTTTGATGGTTATTGCACACTTTACTTGATTTGGGTATCCCCCTCCTTGAAACCTGGACACATGCTTTGAAATAATGGTGGAGAGTCTGTCTTTTAAAACACCTGCTCTGAACTTTATTGACAGCACAAATTCCCCAGTCTCAGTCGAATTCAGACTTCAGCAGTTGCTTTTCAATCACACCAGCAAATGCAGGAGCAGAATGGGATCCTGATAATTAAAATCTCTGTAAGGCATTCCTTATCCTCCATAACTTAAGGGAAGAGGTTATAAACATTGCATCCTAAACTCCTTGTTATGCTGGCTCAGAAAGTGTGGCTGTGAAACCATTAATTTTCTTCTGTGGTGCTGAGGACTAAATTTTACTCTGACGCAGGAAAAATGGTGCAATTCTGGATTTACATGAGTGAGATTTTGTTCTGTTTGAGACCTTTGTAGTTTAATAAATTGGGGAAGATGTGGGCAGAATTAATTCTGAGTGGAAGGGGATCAGCTTACCTTAATTCTGAAATGTGGGCTGAGATTAAAATATACAGTGATCAATTCCTGCAGAATAATCTAAGAAGAGGAGATGTCCTCCTCATTTCTGTACTACATAGAAAAGAAACAAATAAAGGCAGGTGCCAACTTCACCAATCTATTGAAAAAAAAAAAAAAAGGGAGTATGGTGAGTTATAAATACAAAACAAAATTCTTTGGGATAGAGGAAACAACTGGATCTGCAGCTGGATTTCCAGCTTCTGGATGTGCTCAGGTTGAGGTTCCTGGAACACTTGTGTTATGGTATTTCAGCAATCAAGTAATATCATCACAAGGACATGGCATGACAGGCCTCTTATCACGCACAAGCTATGTGTGTTGTCTGCAGAAACCCACTTATCATGTGTCTCACAATAGATGCTGGCGCAGGGATGCCAGGTTCTCTGTCCTTAGGAGTAAAGCAATATTTACCCCACAAAAGGCCTTATATGAACCCTATGAGTCAGTCAAAACTGGTTTTGCATGGAGCAGCTTCTACTTGTTTCGACTTGTTTGGGTTTTGTTTTTAATTTATATTCCCGTTCCAACATGACTTGCAGAAGTTGCCTAGAAACCATCTCGCGTCAGCTCACTCATGCACGACACACAGCTCCCCATATGCAGGCAAAGAGATAAGCTTACTTCCTTAATTTTTAAAGAAACGCAATTAACTCCTCTCTTCCTCCTCCCATGGATGTGATATCTGAGAACTTGGTAAGAAAAAAACCCAACATCACTGAGGCAGAAAAGTCTGGCACATGTTACATGGGGCAGCATGAATGGAGAAGGTTGTCTTGAGGTGGCAGCAGAGTCAGAGCCACATTTGTCCCCACTAGGAGGTCCAGTAGGCTTCTAGGGGACCCTTCACTGCTTCTGGTGACACAAAACAGCCATAGACTTTGACACTTATGCCTCCTGGCATGTAAAAATGCCAGTTATTTCCACTGCTCTGTATTCTGTCCAAAATATCCTCTTGGCTGTCCCTACATCCTACAGTACTTGTGACCCACTGCTCTTTTGAAGCCTGTACATGTTAGGGGGCCAGAAGATTGATGGAGTTTCTCGTGTCCTTCCAGGATAAAATATCTTACATGCGATACATTCAGAGGAGCTGATAGCACTAAGCACAAATCTGGTGGTGAAAATATCCTGTGCAAATAGAGCTTGGAAAATAAAGGGCTTGCCTGGGCAGCAGCTGGCCTAAAAGAATTTGGATCTTGAACCAAATCCCAAAGGTTTTATTAGCCTCTCCGGGGAAATATAAAACCAGAAAAATAATTTTGTGTTGACCTGTAGCACTTTATTTTGAAAATATTTATTTTGGGGTGCCTAGCCTTTTCGCTTATAACTTGGGATGCTTTTCAAATAAAAAAATGCCATCTCAGAAAGAAGTGTTGAAAGGAATTAAATACTTCTTAAGATGAAAATTAATGTTTCAACACAGGAAAATAAAAAAAAATCCTTTTTTTTGTGAGACTTGAAACAATTAAATTTGGATTGTTGAATTTCCCAATGCTTCTTGTCTTCCCAAAACTGCATTTTCTACCAAGATTTGCTATGACTTGGCTGTGTTTAATGTGCATGCAGGTAGAAGTAGAGGTTTTAAGAACAAGTGTGAAGGCCTGCAAAATAGGAGGACCTCTACTGCAACTTCCAAATGCAATTCACTGACAATTTTAACCTATACCCCACCACTCCTTCATCTCTCTCTTACTGCCTCTCTCCCCCTGCTCTTGCTTTTTTGATGAAATGTTTTAACCTGTTCCCCACGCAATGAGCTTCCCACCAGCACCTCCTGGGGCTGATAGATGTGGGGTGTGCCCCCACACCATTCAGCTCCGGGGGCCACACTAGGACATGGTTTGTGCAAAGGAGGCTAGTACAGAAAAAAGTAAAATTGTGCTGCACTTGTGGTGTGGTGGTGATGGGCAGGGATGGAGGCCTGAGCTCCCCAGGGACAGAGCTTGCCATGCCTGGGGGAAAGAAAGGGCGAGCCCCTCACTCTCCATTCAGGAAGTGGAGTCAAGACCCTCCAAGCTGACAGAAGCTGGACAACACGTTCAAAGTAGCAAATGGTTAAAAAAAGTGTAAATGGCTATTGACTATGTGTCTGGCCTTCAGGTTTTAAGCCATCTTCTCTGCTTGCCAGGCAGTAGTCTGGATCTATTAGTGCCAAGATGGCATGCAAAGCTTGCATTTAGAGATGCTGGCTGAGATGGCACGGCTGAGGATTTCTGAAAGCCTTGGCACCTTGAGTGGTCTGAATTAGTAAGGTTGAGTAGAAAGGGTGAGTGCCTGGCTATGGTATGGATTGTTTATCTGAGTTCTGATCCTATTTCTGAGAGCATTTTATCGGTGTTAGGGTCAGGAGGAATAGGGACTAAGATAGCTTTAATTGTTAGAACTCAGTGTTTGTCTGTGACTCAGAAACCACAGGTAGATTTTGATCACTGGAGTGAGCAGCGTTCACTTGGTTCTCCAGGTGCACCCAAAATGCAAAAGACTGGCAGAGATGCTGTGCTCCTGCTCTGCACCAGAGCTCATGGTCAGCCCTTCATGAGGATGGTAGAGAAGGTCTCTCTCAATGAATGCTTTAGGGAGCACGTTGTACTGGACCCTGAAATGTAAGGGATCATCTGTTGATACCTTTCTCTCCTCTGAGAGCGATAACAAGATACATGAGTATATGACTGAGGCCTTTGAGCTTTCATTTGAGGCTACTGATTGTTCCCACCTTTCACTGGGTAACAAGTGAGCTCTGGAAAGACACGTGGGATTTTCAGGCCGGATAGAGGTCAGGCTGCAAGACACTCCTGTTTGGAAGAGGGATGGCTACATCTCCTTATAGATTTAAATGCACATATTGCTCCTGGAAAGCCACTCTATATGTTTTGAATGCTGAACTAAGAAAATATTTATAATAAAGCAAGTAATTTCTTGGAATTAGGGCACATTGTGGACCTTTGTCTGAAATTGCGCAGAATATCATTGTTCTGATGACCTATCAGAGTGATGACAACTTCTAATTGCAGTGCCAATGGCGTTGCTACCACTGAATAAAAGCTCAGCTCCTCTGAGCTCAAGGAATCCAGAGTAATATAAGATGGAGTGTTTATTTCAGCAATTCAAGGATGGAAAGCATTCTAGGGAATGAAAGAAAGAAAATTTAAAAGAAATCTTTGTATATTGCTGCAAAAATGATACACATTTAACCTATAGAAAAAATCCTAACTTTGCCCTGCAAAAGAAATTTAAATTTTTAAGTAAAAAAACTGATCTGGAGCAATAAGTGATCAAGTCCCTCTTGTATGGTTGTGTGGCTCCAACATAAAAATATGGTGTCGTGTTTTCCCTCTACTGCTGCTGGAGAAAACTTTGGAAGCTAATTTGGACTAGATGCAAGTGGAGATAATAATCCACAAGTGACTCAGAGTGCTCTTGGGTTGCCACAGTTCTCTAACCGTAGGCCATGGCACGTTACCATTCAGTGTTGCCAAGAAAGCATTGCTGCTGGTAGCTGGGCACAAGCTGTCAGGCAGCTGTGGAAATACAGCTGGAAACTGGTCAGATGGGCAGACCCTGCCAGAAATCTATAACCTTATATAGATTTGTGTAAACCTTTATAAATCATTACCAGCTTGTCTTAGTTACAAGCTAATGTCTTCCAACACAGTCTGGGAACACGAGGGTTTCCTTTTTAACTGTACAGGAATGTTGAACAGAGGACTGGCAGAAGGTTAGGCATCATATTTAACACAAAGAGTTGTCATAAATCTCCTGAAAATTCACTTGACACTCAATGTGCCCCAGGTTTTCAGAAGTGTGAATGCATTAATCATAGGTAAGGAGATGACAATGCAGTTTGCAGCAGAAAGAGGGAACTGCTATCTGAAGATCAAGGCGTGGCTGGTGCTTCCCCAGTACAAACAGCAGTCCCTTATGGCTGTTTTCTCTGTGGCTTCAATTCCCTTCCAGTTATGTCCCCCTATCTGTCCTTGGTCACACAGACTATATGAAGAGTCTCCTGTAGAAATTAAGTTTTCAAGGCAGAGTTGAACTCTGGTTGAACAAGTTTTCCTTGACAGGAGCCAATAAACAGAAGAGCCACAAAACTGAGACAGGAAGCAAATTGCAGTCCCTGGAATTTGTCACTCTGCTTTTTTTGAAGGAAAATGCATTATATTCCAGAAGTGTAGTAAAACAAGTGTTGTTTTGGTTTTATAGTGCTGTGGCATATTTTTATGTCCAAACCATGCCTTTGCTTCAGAATCTCTGAATGCCGAGGCTATTAATTAGGTCACGCAGTTGTAGTTTCTAAAGAAGCAATTAGCTAATTAAGTTCTTTGGTAAAAATTCACATGTACCTTTTGCTGTGTCTCGCAGCTTCCCCTACAGCAGTAGTTAAAAGTTGTAGTTGCTTTATTCTCTTGTTTTGTTTGCATGGAGCACTCTGGTTACTCTCAAAGTTCAGAGAGATCACAGAGCAAAACTCAAGAGCTAAAAATAAAGAACAGGTTAAATGCCCAACACAAAGTCGGGCACAATAACCACTGAAGTCAAATGGAGCTCAGCTCCAGTTCTTGCCTAATTCCCTCTGCAGGAACTTTTGTATCAGGCTTAGTGGCCATAAATTGTACAGTCAAATTTGAATTTAATAAACCTTTAGGAATAAATTTCACAAAACTCTGACTAAACACATCCTCCCATACTGTTTCAGCAGCTGTTTCTGTGCCTCCCGACCCTACAAAAGCAACCTGAGTAAGGTGTCTGGCTGCTTGGACTCAGCAACCTAGCCATAAATCCCTAGCTGTCATTCCTGTGCTGAAAGCTGTCAAGGGGCTGCTAGAGAAAAAAATTATCCCTAGCTTCAGCCTTGCCTTCAGTCTAAACATATTCTCCTTACCTGGCATGCTATGGAAGTGAGAAGGTATTCTGAAGTGTTCACTGGTGTTCCATCTGGGAATCATGAGAAATAGAAAATATTTGAGAACTGAAACTCAGCTTACAGCCCCTAAGTGCACCAGAGCAGCTCAGCACCTGCAGCCTCAGAAGCTGGGCTGGAAGATAAGTAAATTTTTTCATACACTATATAAGGTTGTTAGCAGGCTTCTCATTATGGGAGATAGTTGAGGTAGTGAAATAAAATGCAGGAATCCAGGCTCTAACGAACAGTGCGACAGATCCGTGGATGGGATAAACTGGGGTGGATAAATTGTAGCTACAGCATCTGGGAGCAGAGGAGGAAATAACAAATGTACGGCCGTGGACTGAAGTGAGGTCTGCACTTAGATGAAACATATTCCTTAGCAATATCAGGGCTGCTGTTGTGGACTCTAAATGGGTTCCTGTGATGAGTCCGATCTTTGATGGTATTGGATTAACATCACTGCTCATTCCAGCTTATTATGTGTCCTGCAGTACCTGTCATGTCTCTCTGCCATCTACTGCAAGTAATGACTCCAGCAATTATGAAGGCTTTGTACGCCTGCAGATCAGAAATACTATCTCACAAAGGGCAGACTTTGCTCATCTCAGCACTGCAGATTCTTCCTCCACATAGTGATTTGGCCCTTTTCGTCTCCCTTTTCCTCTGCACCCGCTAGTCTGTGAAACAGCAGAAGCTTTACAGAAAAGAAAAAAAAAAAAGAGACAGCTTCATCTCCTATACTTCTCATTTTTCTACCCAACCCTCCTCTTTCTCTCTGGAGACAGAAGAGTTTGGTATCAAACATGCAAGTTCTGATTCACCCAGGGTCTGATCAAATATGCACTAAAATCAATGGGAAAATTCCTGTGGATTTTGCTGTTCTCTAGATTATTTCCAGCCCCCCTCTGGCTAGGGCCCTTTGACTGTACGGGCATGCAGGGTGGCTGTGGGAGCTCAGAGGGGAGGAAAAGCAGCCCACAAAAGGGAGTCTTGTATCCCTTTGCAAAGCATGAGGCTCTTGAGGTTTCCACTTGGTCCAAATCTGCAATTCATCTGCTTTCCCATGCTCTACTCACACTGTAACACACCGCCAGCCAGGCACTGTGCTGACTGTGAGGAAGTCGATAAGAAGTTTTTCCTTGCTGCCCCTTTTTTCTCTCATCTTTGGTTGTTGCTCCCTGGTCCCCCTCAACCCTCCTTGCCTCGAGCCTGCCCATCCCAGAGCAGGAGGGATCCACTGCCCCACCTCCAGCACATCCTCCATCTCTGCTGATTCCTGAGATAGCTGTTGGGTTGCTGCTTCCTAGCATGATTGTGAAATCCAAATCAAAGCTTGCTTTGCCATCCGGTCCAGCTGCACCTCCATTGTCCCTGAAGAAGTGCCATTTTTTGGACTGCATCTTCACAAAATAATCTTGAAACCAGACGTGGAAATAGAACAACAGGGGTACATGGGAATGGTCTGCTCAGAAAGAAAGTATTGGAAGCAATGCTTTGCCTGTGACACAGATGGCTTCAGCATGGGAGCTTTGGTTTTGCAAAAATATGGAAATAATAATAGCATTTTTGATCTTCAAAGGACTCTTCATTCACTAACTAAGGAGAGTAATGTTAGGCTTTACAAATTGGTCATACTGTGAAAATACATTTGGTAGCAAAGACAAAGGGTCAAGCTTTCTGCTACTGTAATGCCTCTGAAACGTTGGTGCCAATTTTGTGGTGTGAAAATTAAGGACCAAAGTCCATTGTAAGGGTACAACGTCCTGTTTAGTCAATGGGAATTTCATGCTTGTTAATGAGAGCAGAATCAGATCCTAATTAATTTCAGGCTTGAGACATATATTCTTCCATTTTAATGCATGATTATGAGCCACATCTGCCCTCACATGTGAACAGACTTGAGCTTTGAAATATTTGATTGAATATTGGTCCTAATATGAGACTTAATATTTCTCATGGTTTCCGTGGGATCCTTTGCTTAGAGAGAATGAGCCAGAAGTAACTGGCCAGTGCCAGCTGTACAACGCACAGCAAGTGTGTGCTTATGTGCACATCCCCCAACACACACACAGGCTCAGCTGTAGCTTTGCAGATGCCCTTGGATACCCAGGAATGAGCCCAAGATGTCAAGTCTTTGGTTTGTCTGTGCTATCAGGAGTTTAAAAAGCAAGCTGCACCAGCTCTGCTGCTGATGTATGGATGATGTGGCCATGTCTCCACTCATTCCACCCAAGATTATAAGAAGTGTTCCACCCCAAAGACAGTGGGGAAAGGGCAGGGGCTTTCCCCAGGAGCAAGACCTGAGTCCCAGCCTTGCAAGGTAAATACGAAGCAATGTGGTTTTAAAGTAAAAAAAAAAAAAATTAAAAATCAGGATTGAATAATTCAGCTCTGCAAAGCACAAGGTCCCTGCTTGGAATCATCAGAGCAAGGTAAAGGCTGGCTCATGGCAAGCAGGTCCTAGATCAGCTGCGTTTAAAAGCTGCAATGATTCCCAGTTCTCTTGGGGGAGAGACAGATCAGTGTTGTGTTTGTGTTTTCAAGATTAAGTATTTCAAATCATAAATGTCAATAGAATTACGAAGTACATTGAAAGCTTCCAAGTTCTTTAAAATTAAATAACAACCCTGTAATGCAGCCAAGCCGAGTACTGCTCAGATCCATCCGACCCTTACAGGAGGCAAAGGAGGCTTTCAATTTCTTTGTTCAATCACTTCATTAAATTCCAATTACTCTTAAAACATTGGCAGTCTTAATTCTCTCCCACTTACTTCTGATACAAGTCCCCTTTGTCTGTACTCAGATTTCTCATGCTTTCTATGCTTACCCACCTTCCTGTACGCCCAATCCTCACCAAGCCTAAAGGCAGTGCTGTAGTAAGGACAGTTAAAGGCATTTTTGCTAGGAATTTACTTGTCCTGTGTAGCTACTATGTAGCCACTCCATTAGGCTGTGGTGTGTCGGTGTGCAAGCAAGAGAAACACTGCTCCAGCTTTTTGTGAGATTTGTGATGGGAAGTGTGCTGCGTGCTGTTAACCAGTGATGCCTTTGGGGGAGATGAAAGTATTGGCCAGCCCTTGTCCTCAGCAGTGTGCCCCCCTTAATGTGGAAAGAACCTGAACTGAGAGTCAGGGCAGTCATGTCAGTGGAGTTACATGATAAAGACAACAGTTCTGACCTCAAGAACATCATTATTGCACAAGAGGCAAAGCAGGGCCGAGCCAAGAAATGGCCTGTAAAATCCCAGCACTGCTACCTGGCAAATGTCCCTGCCACCCTGGTCAGGCACCTGTAATGTGGTTGTAGCACTGCAAGGGTCTGTGGGCTCTCTGGTACCAAGATGTAGCTCTTGCCCATGGCAGGTACATTTTTTCCTGTATGTTTCCCTCTGAGGATTGGTATTACCATACCCAGTGGTAATGGGGAAATACAACCAACAGGCTGCAGCTCAGTCTGAGCTTGCACTTTCATGCATGGGGTTCATTAGCTTTCCTCTCCCAGGTACTCAGGGACAGGCTACAGCAGAAGATGCTGTAGGATAGAGTCACAAGAAATAAACCATAAGTCCCAAAGGATGCCATTTTTCTCTTTCTAAAAGAAAGCAACTTCACAGCTGAAGTTGTTTTATACTTCAACTTGCACTTATAGCAGCCTGAACAAGTAGTGCACTTTACAGCCTCTGATGTTTTCTCATTTCTGCTGGGCCATCCCACCATTACAACTGTGGTTCCTGGGATTATTTTCTTTTATAATCTCTTTCTAGGCTCTTGCTGAGAGTTCCTGTCTTGGGGGATGTTGCTTAAGCTGGATGGATTACTCAAATGTTCTTGGTCCAGCTCCAATTCCATCTTTAATTTGCCTCTAGCTGTTAGGGTTTCTGACAGGACAAAGCTACCCTATAGATTAGTGAATTCTTAGTGAATGAGGCCCAGGAGCAGACATGCAACAAATGAGTTGGGATCCCTATGGGCAAGGCTCACCATTAACACTGTTGCAGAAAGAGCTTGCCCACAGCACCTTGCCACCAGCAGGGATGGTCCTCCCAGAAACAGAGAGACTCATTCAGCCCATTCCCTGGAGCAAGCAAGAGGGCCTAAGTTATACAGTTCTCTCCCCATTGGTTGCCACACCACCAGAGCCCATCTCCATGGGGGAGAAAGGGTCAGTGTTGCACCTTGCTTTGGACACTGTTAATGAGGAAAAATCAGATGTGGAGAGAGGAAGTTTTCAAACTCTCAGCATGCAAGGTGGGGGAAGATCTCATGTCTGCAGTACAAGGGAGTTTTTGTGCCTGTTGCTGGGTGCACACGTCCTTTGCTATGCCAATCCTTGTTGATTCAGCTCTGGGTACAATTCCTAGGCAAAGACATCCATGAAGAGTCTGTAGAAATTGGCATGGGAGGACACACACTATTCTCCCATGGAAATCACAACACAAATTGTGATTTGTGATTTGTGCTGAGCTTACAAGTCTCTTAAGATAGGTGTTACTAACAGCTTAGGACAGCAGTTTTGCAATGGCCAGTGAACTCAGATACCTTGGAAAGGCTGGACATAAGGCTGACTTGGCAAACTGCTCTCAGAATTAGTGCTTGAGGCATGGGCTTTGTTCATCTTATGTCTCAACATGGCACCTAGCTTTCAGCATTTCGGTGCAAGATGCAGGTTATTCAAAATTTGTCTGTGCAAATCCCAAATATTTTTCAAAAACTAAAGCTCCATGAATTGGACTCATACTGAGACGAACCTGAAGTACCCACCAAACCTTTCACCTCTCCTCATCTGCTCTCACATCTGTGATAATTAATTTTAAAGGTTTGCCAGTGCCAGACAAAAGTTAAATAGGACATCAAGGGCTCAACATACTCCTGATACTCTTAAAACTCTATTCCACCATGCCATAGGAAAACATATTTTTGTTTATTGTGTGTGGCCAGCAACATACATTTCAGTAGCCTAAATCTACCTAGCAGGGGCCAATAGCACGTGTAAATCTACCCGAGTCACCACGGGATTTCTGAGAAGTGATGCTTTAGTTCTCTTAGCACGTCTAGAAAAAGACCTTGTGATTCCCCACAGGGAGATTGTGTACAAGCCATACTAACTGCTGAAAGAAGTGGTCCCAGGACTGTTCCAACTGGCTGATCTAGTGACATGAAAGTGTTGTCGTTTACACACTCTGGAGAGCTTCAGGATGCAGGGAAGATGGATGGTTATTCTTCTTGTGCCCGCCTAAACAATATATTTGATCCTGTCACCTGCCCTGTGTGAACTGCCTTCTTTAGAAGTCAGTATTAATGATGCAGATCAAATCTAGATGCTGTCACTTACCTGACTTACTCCAACAGCCTTTGTTAAAAGAAAAAACTAGTCTTTTTGACCTTAAAAAGTGGAGGCGATGTTACTTTTGTAAAACTGTTAGGAGAGGTTCTAAGGACTAGAAAAGTGCTTCTTTGGAAGCATGTATTAGCAAATGCTGCTTGATCACAGGGACCCTTGTTGTATCCTTGGGAGGAGACATAGAAAACAGACTTGTCATCAGCTTATATTCCTCACGCATTGGCAACACTTGTTCTCACAGTGAACCTTGCTCTGTGGTCTTTAAAGACCATTGAAAAAGCACTGCTTGACCATGCAATGAGTGTGTATGTAACAGGTTGTGCTCAAGGTCCACTACCACCTTGCCCCTCTTCATCCCACAGTGTATCCTGACATCATTACTACCCAAATGAATCGTCTCTTCATCAGACTCTCAGCTGGAACTGACACAAAGATTTAAATTAAGCATCCAACTCCTCAGGTGTGTAGGCTGCCCACCACATCTGTTTAACCAGGTGTCAAGTATCTCTCTAGTGCCAGACCAAGCATCTGCTTAGTGCTTCGTCCTGCTTCCAGCAGTGGCCAGATGTGGGTGCCTGAGGAAGCCTTTGAGCATGCATTTCCTGAGAGTGCTCCTGGCCTTCAACTATCTTCAGGGATTTCCTCAATCAAACATGCCTTCTATGTATTAGCAACACCCAAGGTATTTCTCTTCCACAAACTTGCCTGCTCTCTTCTTAAATCCCTGTTTCAGCTGTTGACCTTGATGACTTATTTCAGCTGTTGAAATAAGTCCAAATTTTTTTTCAGCTGTCCAAATTTTTTATCCTCTCCTCTCCTCTCCTCTCCTCTCCTCTCCTCTCCTCTC